>VXBX01006993.1:171590-228076 GCA_013400415.1 Scytalopus superciliaris
TTTTTTTTTTTTTTTTTAATTATACTGTTTCTTGCAGCTGAAGTAGTTTGAAATTTTCTACATAAAATCTGTCAGAAAAAAGTTCACCCATGTGGACATGTAAGGATACTTGTTTGCTACTGAAAGTGCCTAGTGTGCCTCTCCAAAAGGAGGAAGGTAGACTATTGCAGAAGATACTGGATATTTTGACTTGACAAAACATACGTGTATGTTGAACTCATAGGTTTGTGCTTACTGCTTGTTTTACTTCAATAAAGAGTATATTAAAATGTTTTGTTCAAGCAGATCATATTCCCATAACAGAAGGTTTGGTGATTTTTTTTAATCTTAAAAAAAACAATTAACACTTTTATAGCCACACTGTCTTCACATTTTTTTCCGGGGTGACAACTTACTTGCAATTGTTAATAAACTAAAACTCCCCTGCATTTCATGATATGAATGAAATGCAAGGCCGGGGGGGAATATGGAATTACCAGATGCTTCTTTTACTGCAGTCTTTTGTTCTGTCCTATCTTCTACCTGTCTCAAATGGTAATACTACATATTTGCACAGTCCCTAAATTGTTGTTTTTGCTAATTTTGTTATTAAAACAGGCAACAACAGAGAGACCTTTTATACAGAAGCTATTTCGACCAATTGCTACAGGAGGACACTTGCATACTTTGGGAGACCTGCTAAAAGATGTGTGTCCCAGTGCTGTCGCCCCTGAAGGTACTGCAGAAATAAGTTTTGTCCAATAAGATAATTTTTTTCTGTTAATTTATTGGTTTTATTAGTGTGATTTTTTTTTTTTTCTAATGTGGATATTTTGGAGATAGAACTAATCCTCAGTACCAGAGTTTCAGATTTTACTCCTTCATAGCTCTTTACTGTGCCCTGCATCACCTGCACTGTTTTGAGAGGACAAGATTGAGTCCTTAGTCATTCCTGAAAAATTAATCTCTGCAAGTTTTATTTTAAAATTCATATACTCCTTTGCCATCTTGCTGCTCTTAATAAAAACACTCATGTTATTTTCTGCACTTGTAAAAAATTTTCTTAAAGCAGCAACAGAAGTTTTGTTACCTTGAATTTTGTATTGCAAAAGCTTTTCGTATGTAAAATTCCAAAACTGATAGAAATTGAAGATGTTTTCACAACACTTTTTTTCCCCTGTTGAAGTCCAACCTTTTAATATGTACCAGAAAGAGGTTGTTGCAAGTATATAATAATATATGTATTATTACTAAGTAGTGTTGTGTGACAAGATACCAATTAGTTCATGTAGCATTAAATCATTTCATGCAATAGCATTTGTTGATTAGCACTTATTCAGAAAACAAGCATTTCTGAATGTTGTTTTAACCTGAAAGATTACAACTGCTGAAACTCTGATACACTTTTTAGGTGGGATAAATGTAAAAGTAATGTAGTCTGCAAATTAATGTCGGAGTTTTTTAATGTGAAAGATTTTTCATCTTGTTCTTGATGGTGTCTTAGCAGTACCTGTAAATAAGTAACTTCTTTTTTTTTCTTCAGTCAATAAGTCACAGTTTCTTTGAGAAACGTGATATTCTAGAGAAGATCTTCTTACAGAATTTACTGGTGTGGTATCAGTGGTTTTTGACAATGAAGCAATAAATATGAAATCAGTGTAAAAATCTGTAACATTTTTTGCACACAGAAGTTGTGTAATTCAAAATCAAACAGTTGTCATAGATTTCTCTAAGTATTGTGGTCTTAGAAATTGACTGAAATTGTAAAGTAATTTTTTACCCCTGTTTAATACTTGTTAATACATGGAAACAATTTCCCAAAATAATAGAAGTTAAGAAAAATGTGGAATGTTTCTAACCATGTGTCCATTTTTCATAAAGGTATTACAAATTTTGGAGCATTATTTTAGGTAAATTTAAGCTGTTTAAAAGATACAAAGCAAGATACAAATAGATAATCAGATGTTAGCACAAGCAAGTTTAACCGTCTTCAAGTATGAACTGTCAGTATCCTACAGACACTAGTGAAAAGGTATAGAGTGAGTTAAAAAAATGAGTGAGAAGGATGGATGCATTTTAACTTGGAAAGCAGTCAAAAACACAAATGAAAGAAACTCAAAAAGCATTTATGCCAAAGTTATTCCACGATACAGTGGATGATAATTTTTGTGTGGACTTGCCAATGCTGCAGATGGCAAATATGCTGGTTGCTGCCTTTATTAAAGGTCTGAATGTAATGCACTTCTATCTGAGTACCAGTGATGATGCTTCGCATCAGTAGGCTGCTTATTCAGATGCTGACAATAGCACCAGCCCTTAACAACAGAGCAGAAATATGCTATGCTATTTGCTTGTCTCATTTTCATTAAAGGCTAGGAAAACATATTTTTAACTCAACAGAGACAAAAAATGGTTATTATTTGGAAGAAAAGAAACTAAAGTAGGTATTATTCTTAGGAGGAGCAATTTGAAATCTGACAGGTTTCTTTGTATGGGAATGTGCTTCTTTGTTCCTATATACATCTACTTATGTTTGGCCCAGTTTCTGAGGAACTGACAAACTTAAGGGTTTAATAAATAAATTTGATCCCTCACATGGGTGTAACCTATCTGGAATTCCACAGGTTTTCTCCTGTAATGAAGCTTTGTATTGTAGTGTTGTACAGTTGTTCCTCTTCTAGTCTGTGTGTTCTCCTTTTCTGGTGCATAATAGAAGGGAAGCTGTGTGGGCTAAATGCAGAAAATAATGTGGACTCCTGATGAGATATGGGGGTAGACTGCTACACAGAGGCAGTGGAGGGGTGAAGCAGACTAACTGAATAAGTAATCTGGAAGAAAATGACAAATCTGGGAGTCATTAAATGCAGTGGGGAGAGCGACTATAAACAATGTGACAGGATGAAAGAAATTGGGGCAAAAGCCAAAACCTGACATAATAAATGCGAACACCTGGACAGAGTAAGTGGGACAGGAGATGATAAAAGGATGAGGGTGAAAAAGAAACATTGCCTGTGGAACATACATGGAGATTGTGCAATGCATCTGCAAAAGAATAGGGAGTAGAAATCCTGCTGTGTGATTCAGAGTAGGGATTTGGAGGAACATGTTGAATCAGAGAAGGGCAGTTTGCACTGGTAGAATGGCAAGGTGCAGGTGAATAGGTGGTCAGGTGGAGCTGAAGATAGTAAGCTAAGAGACTTGAGGAAAACCTCTTCAGGGTTTGCTGTACCCCAGACAGCAATACAAAGTAGAAAATTAGGCATGGCAACATGGAAAGAAAAAAGAGAAACAGAACTAGAACAAAATAGAGGTATGATAGAGAGAGGTTCAAACTTAATGGACACTGACCTGAAAAGATGGATGCTTGTGACAGCAGTGATTCTTACTGCTGAGGAGCATATACAGGTAAGGACAGTCCAAAGAGGTGCAAAGGGTAGTGCTGGTTTAGGCTTGACTTCTTGAGTTCATTGTACTCTGTTCACTGATTATTTAACTTAGCCAGTAAGTGATTTGATTATTCTCTTACTTGTCTTAATCAACTTATTTATTATTCAGATGTATTGTGCACTTTATTAAGTGTTCATGCTCCAATACAGCTTTGAGGTATTAAAAAACCATCTAACTCACCAGACTACATAGTGCTACTTTTGAGTTTTGCCTGTAGAAACATTAGCAGCCATAATGAGGACATGCTTCTCCCTTTTCCAGCACATGGACTAAACTCCTGGGACTGCAGAACCGCAGCACTTCTGTGCTACTTAAATCTCCATTCAGTCAACTCATTTTCTCTCTGATGCTGGATCACAGAGTTTAATAACCTTCCTCTGTCAATAGATGTTCCATCAGTTCAAAATACCGAGGAGATACAGCTGTAGGAGAGTTTAATTTGCAAGCATTTTTTGGAAACCTGGGATACCATATATAAATGTTTTCCTTCTAAAGTAGTTGTCTCCATATGAAGTTGAATACTTAAAATATAGAAGGCATCAGAGCTGCAGACTGCCTGTGCAAGCTTAATTTCCTTACATGTGCACACTGATCATTATTCAACTTATAATCACTCTCTACCTCTCAGCTCCCCTTGTCTTCTGTGAGACTTTTGTCTTCCTACCCAGGCTGGGCATGTTTTAGTGTCAGGGCTGTGTAGTGAAAAATCACAGTCCTGATTCTTGAAAGGATGAATGGAGAATGAATATGCTTCAGGAAGTATTATAATTTAGGCAGCTGAATACCACCTTTGGGAATTGAATTTAGTTCTGTTTGTCCTGGGGAATTAATTCATAGGCAATAGTAGGCAAACTTCTGTTTTATAGAAGAGCATCAGAAATATCCAGCGATCAACATGAGTGTTCCTCTGAACAGTTTGCTTGCTTGTACTTGGCATCAGTGAAAGCTCTGGAGCTTTGAACCCCAAGCACTCTCTGAAGTAAAATTTAGGCCTCTCATTAATCTTCTTCTGTCCCACTCACCAAAAAATGAATACTTCTCTCCATATCTCTCTGACTTCACTATGCGATCTATGATAATACGATCTCTTTCTGCAAGCAACTTTTGTTAAAATGGTTTCTGTAGGAAATCTAGCTTGTAGTCAGACATTATGAATAGTCCTCCTTGAACCTTTTTTGGTATCTTCTAATTTTTGTTATTGTAAACGTATAGTTTTATCTTAATCTACACTTTATTCTGACCAAGGCATTAAAATAATACTGTAACAAAACAGAATATATTATGGAAGGTATATTAGAAAATTATGGAAAACTTTTTCACATCTGGATTTTCATATTTCAGTCAGTGTTATCAAAGTTTTGATTTAGTTAATTTTTCTGAACAAAGTGGGGGAAAAGGTAGTGTCTCAAAAATATGCTTGAAGATACAATAGATAGTGGAGAAGAAAGTAGTTATCTATCTTTTACTCTTCTTTTCAAAGTCATTTACATCTTTTTCCAAACAGTTTTAAACCACCCTCTTTAGTGAATTGGTGACATTAGCTGCATCTTTTTGTCAGTGCAATGCAATCAATATGAACTTCTTTCTTCCTGTTTTTTTTCCATCTGTTGAATTTTTTTTCCCTTTTTCCTCTATGGTTTTCTCTTTTCCAATGACTTTTCATTCAACTGGAAGCTTCATGGTAATTGTGGTGGTTGCTTGCCTATATTGACATCCGTAGTGGAGCTTTGTGCCGTGGGAACCCGGAGAATATATGGTTTTCAGACTCAGCATTTGTAGGCATATATGTGAGCTGTTCCTGCTGTCAGATTCTTAGGGACCACCACAAGAAGAGAGAGGGAAGGGTTTCAAGAACCACCCACAGTGTCTATATGCCTTTGCTTTAGGAAACATGGATATAATTAAGTCTTCCTTTTAACTGTGCTGAGAAAAATATTTCAATGAAAAAATGTATTTGTATATGTGTGGATTGAATATATGCATTGATTGCCAACTCCAGAAAACACCATGTAAAGAATGTTGTCAAAAGGAGAACAGGTGGAATAGTGACATTAAAAAACTGATAGTGAAAATCATCTTTGTAAAATAGTGTGTCGTGTCAATATTATTTTGGACTGTTACAGACTGTGCATAACTGTTTAGAATATTGTGTTTCATTTAATTTGGCTTATGAAACTATTTATTCAAGGCTTTTATTGTTTGTTGAAGTGCTGTTAAAAAATAAAAACTTGAGCTGTTATTATCCCAACATCTACTTCCCTGTCTCTTCTCAAACTGATCCTTTATTCAATTTTATTTATTTATTTATTTCTTCTGCTTAATGAATGCTGTACAGTGTTCACCTCTCTGAGTTGCTAAATAGTTTCATCTCCTTAAGCTGTTGATCAGAGGAAAAGTGATGGATAAAAGTTAAAGGCTTTTTGTCATGGGCACTGTTATACCAAAGGAAGGAGTAGTTTCTTCTTAGAGTCTATCCTTTAACTCTTCAGACTGGAAGGAGTGTTAACTTTATTTTCTCTTGTCCTTAATCACCATAGGAGTCAAAGCAGAGAGTATAGCAGTTTGAAACCCACTTGTCAAAATGTGTATCAAGGATTTTATCTGGTAGTAGTAATGATCAGAAAGTGTGAAGAAAAGCAGTACTTGGAATAGAACGAGCACTAAGATGCCAGTATGGTTCTTAAAAATTTTGGCAATTACATTAATTATCTTGACTGTAAAGGATACCCTGTTCTTCTAGCACAGCAAGGAAAATGTGGCTACCTTTATTACTAACAAACACAGAATTAGAGAATGGCTTGTGTTGCAAGGGACCTTAAAGATCATCTAGTTCCAACCACCCTACCATGGGTGTCACCAAGTGACACCTTCCATTAGACCAGGTTGTTCAAGGCCCTATCCAACCCTCTTCCAGGGATGGGGCACCCAAAGCTTCTCTGGGTAACCTGTGCCACCATCTCACCACATGCTGAGTAAAGAATTTACTCCTAATATTGGATCTAAACTTGCCCTCTTTCAGTTTAAAGCAATTCCCCTTTGTCCTATCACTTGGCATGCCCTTGTATAAGGTCCCAGCTCTCTTGCAGGCCTGCTTTAGGTACTGAAAGCATCTTTAATAAAATGTTCAGAGAACTTTCAAAGAAAATGCTCTTTTTTCACCTTATAGTATTGCTACTGCAGTATTGTACAGTACTGTCTTCTGGAAGACTAGGTTAGAACTGAATATAACGCTCTCCAATTTTCTGTCTAAATGAGTTTTTAGACATCAGATGTGTTAATCAGATGTTTCCTTTTAGCTGAATAGTTTTTCTTTGTACATGGTGCCTATTTACCTGATTCACAGGCAACACTTGGGATTATGTGCCAACAGAAATAGTAAGACCAGGGCATCACAGAAGGGGCATCACTTTGCATGTAATATTGATATATTTCATTTATTTAATTTTTTTCTTTGTTCTGATTCTCCCATATTGATGTGACATTTGGGAAGCAGTAAAGTCCTTCTTGTCATGTTTAATAAGTATTAAAATAATTTTCAAACACACACTAATCCAGTAATCACTTCCTCTGTATTGTAGCCTGATGTAATCAATCTTTAAGGCATGTTATTTTTTGGGTTTATTTACTACTATTATAAATTGTGTTTTATCAGTTACACAGCAGTTCATGAATCAAAGAAAGATTCCCTAAGTCCAAAGTTTTGCTATGGGTAAACCTCTTGTGTATTAGTACATTTTTTATTTACTATATTTCCATAATTCTTGTTTACTTCAGTTCATCTAAGGGCTGCATACAATTGAAATCAAATTTGGGAGTTCTCTGATTTTATATATATACACATATATATACACAGCTTGCTATTGATGAACTAGTATTCCTGACGTTCTAGAGTTATTGGAAATCCGTACTGGAATATGTACAATTTCATTTCAGTTTTCAGTCTCTTAAGGTAAAACTTTGCAAGTTCTGTACTTTGAACATAGGAACCTGTGTTTAGTTCTCAGTTGTGTTTGTGTTCTGTTGAGAGAGTTAGGAGGTGGCGTGTGCTTGTTTTTTATGTTTGCTTTTCCCTAGTTCTTCATACTTGAATCCTAGACAAGCTGGTCATTTGGGTTTTGGGCGATATTTTGTTATTTCTGATCCTGATTGCAACACCAGGGAAGAGTGGCATTTATTTTTCAGTCCTCTTTTCAACTTGTGTTGAGCCGTCTTACTTTCTTTCATGTCAATGGCTCTTTCCTGCTCCTGTTCTTCAGCACATATTCTAGCAATAGATAACTCTTACTGTCCTTTGTTACTCTTAGTATTTGCTTTTGCATCCTTTAAAATTGGCTCTCTTACTTCTTTTACTGAGCTCACCATAATTTATATAACTAATTTTGTAGTTTTTCATACCTTACCTGCTTTCCTCACAGGAGTAGATCTAGTTCTTTGAGGAAGTAGTCATTGTCACTTTTGCTTTAGTTTTTTCTTCTTGCTTAGCACCTTTTTGTCCTGTGCTGTTCTATTATCTATACTTCTGCTTTAGTTTTCTTAAGTTTTCCAGCAGTTTTTTGTACCACTGGATATGAAAATCTAAAATATTTCGTCACCTAGGGACTGTGCCTCTCTATCAGCATTTTCCAGTTCTCAGTTTCTCTTGTTTTTCAGTTGTCCTCAAAGACACCCAGTGCCCTGGTTACTCAGTGAAGTCCAGAATAAAATTTTCCAGTGTTCCCCTTTTCGTTCATTGTCTTATAGTCTTGAAATTGTACAAATTTCCTTTCCAGCCAACAGTCCAAAGTCCTGTAGTTCTACTTCTCATAGACTGTGCACCATGTAATTTTGAATCTAAGCTCATGACAGATGTCTTTTTTTATTTTAATATGAAACACCCATTTCATGAGGACTCCAGGGTTAGAATCAGATTATTCTGATTATTCATGCTACAGCTTGTAAACTCATTGTCTGATCTTTTTTCCTATGCTTTTGGATGCCACTTGCACAGACAAAAGTTGATTCTTTAATTGGACAGTTCTTGTGTGGTAAAGTGGAATTGTCTGCAGTAGTTTCAGTTCCAGAAAATTAGGCAGTCATTTAAATAACTTGAGAGCTATTACTATTTGTGGGAAGACTTAGTGCATTATGCAGGAACAGGCTAAGATGAAGCTTGGTATTGCCCATGGTCTCTTAGACTGCATAGTTAACAATTTCTATGCAGGTAAGGAAGAAAAGATGTTAAGACCGTGTTGTTGCCTGCATATATAGCATAAGGCAGCATACCTCTTCGTGAAACATGTTTCTTATGGATATTCTTCCCAAAACTGCCAAATAATAAAATTATCTGTGCCTAAAGGAGATACCACCATGACTATTATCCCCTACTGTCTCAAATCTTCTGTCTTACTGAGATTAGGGAGATTAGGCCACCTGCTTACAGCAACACTGTCATTTATGACAGATAGTAAAATTGTTATCTATCTGTTGCTTCAGGGGAGTTTCCTCATGGTTTTCTGCATCTGATGGTAGTGTTCCTGTTGCCAATTAGGGGACCCTTGTTTCCAGGAGCAATATCAGTTCTGAACTTCAGGGTTTATCAAATTTGAAAAAAAAGAATGTGAATAATTCACAATAATCGGGGGTGGGCTGGGGAGGGGAAGTTTGTTTAGTAGACGTTTATGAAGTTCCTGTATAAGAACATCCTAATATTGTAAACAGTTCATTTAGAAATAGTGACTCATCTTAGAAGGGGGGAACACAGTATGATCTTACATAACTACTGAGCAACAACTACAAGAGGCAACAGTGTTGAGTTCAACAGAATGCTTTTAAGAGGCAAAGGGTTAAAATGATAGAAAACAGAGTTCTTCTGGGAAAGACTTACTTCCTCTTCCACACCAGAAATGTAAGACATTGGGCATAATGGAAAGATAAAAACTGTATAATGCAGAAGGAAGACATTTTCTTCCACTGCTATCATGTCTAAACAATTCTGGATACAATTTTAATTTGCCAGTGCTGTTGAAGTCTTTACAAAACTTGTTTTGATTTTTGTCTCATGCTTCCTTGAAGACTCAAATGGTAAACATTTGGACATAATGACGCAAACAGTAGGCTATCAATCAATCCCAGTTTTCACAGCATTGTTGTTCATTCAGAAAAGCTGTGTGAACTGACCTCTTTCTACAGCAGTGTCATTAGTTCTTTCAGAAATAAAACAAGGATCAAAAAGACTTCCAAGATTTTTCTCTTAAGACTTGTTGTACTGAATGATTTTGAGAAATTAGGATCGACTGTTTTCAATTAGCTCTCAGCTTTTTTTAATGTATGTTGTAAGAGAGACTACATATTAATTGTTTTTGTTCTCCCTCAGTTTTCTAAGCACTGACTTCCAGTAAATTAGTCAAACAGAAAATTGAATTTAGATTAGATTTGTAGGCTCGTAATTTTGATGCAAATGACAACTAGTGCAGCAGAAGGAGGTAAATGTATGCAGTGTGAATGTCTTTGGTTAGACATGAAATGTGACTGTGCTTGCTCTGCCTGAGGTCAGAATAAGCTTGACGGGTCTTGCTGTGGGGGCTGGAGCAGCCCAGCACCATCACAGTCCTTGCTGCTCCCATGGTGAACAAACTTAGGAAGCCTTTGCTCTTCATGTCTAGCTGCTAAGTCTGGCTGCTTGTGCTCTCTGCAGACTAGTCTCTGCTGTTCAGTGCTGTGGAGATACAATGTTGAATACTTTCCCAGGCCACCTAAATTTAGAAATATAACAAGCCCTGGTCAGTTCTGGATAGTTTATTAGCCACACTTTCATCCCACATGGATATGAGAGTATTGTGAAGGGTTAGAGGTTTTGTAGAGTGTAGGCATACTAAAAGATGATTAAATGCTCACCAGTGATACTAATTCTAGTCCACTGTCTCCTCTACTGCGAGAGACATCTTGCAGGCCACAACTGAACTTCAGACCGCTACTTAAGCTATTCCACCCTCCTGTCCTTGACTCAGTGGTGCTTTCCATGTTGGAGGAGGTCATCATATACGTCTCCTTTCTGGTGTGAGTCATTATTTGTGCCTGTTAGCTTTACCTAACTAGGCCATCTGCTTGGATTATCCTTTTGCATCTGACTGACTGCTGATATTGATTTCTTTTTCTTTTTTATGCCCACAAACACCTACCTTCCTCAGTTGCCTGTTTGTTTTTTTGGGTTTTTTTTTTGAGTTGGAGTAGAAAGGTGGTTTTTTTCTGAGTCAAAATTGCATGCCATTCAATTTAGTAGTCCTGTTTGATCAAAGGGGGTGGAAGTCCAGAGGTTGGCTTGAGATTATAGAATTAATAGCCATGACTAGAGAATTAATTTGTCATGACCACACGGAAGGGTGCAAATAATCTGAGAGTTAATTATGTGGTAGCTCTGCTGTTTGTATGGCTTCTTATTAGCCATCTTGATGTCTAAACAAAGTCAGAGAGGGCCTCTGTGAGTGTAGAATGTTCTGTCTCACTTGCTCTTAAAGGAAAAGAGAAAATGGTGGGAATCTGAGGTTGGTTATGATCTTTCTGCATGGAATTTCTCAGGAAACAGTAAGCATAGCTTGGTTTTAAGGATTTCTCCAACATTACCTCAGTGGACTCTACAAGGATTATCCATTTGATAGTTTATGAGTCCTTTGCCCCTTTCCTAGTGACAAATGCCATGGAATCTGGTAAGTCCAAATGCCAGACTCTGCACCTCGGACAGAGTAACATGGAGCACAGGCATAAGCTGGGAGAGGAGTGGCTGGAGAGCAGCCCTGCCTCAGGGTGCTGACTGGCAGCAGGCCTGGCAATGTGACCTGGCAGCCACATCCAGCCAGCCAGACAGTCAGAAGAGATGATTGTCTTACTGTGTTCAGCATTGGTGTGGCCTCACCTGGAGTGTTCTGTGCAGTTCTGGGCCCCCCAGTTCAAGGATGTTAAGGTACTTCAGTGCATCCAGAGGAGAGCAGCAAGGCTGGTGACAGCAGGTCCTGTGAAGAGCAGCTGAAGGCTGGGCGTTTGTCTTATTTGGAGAAAAGGAGGCTGAGGAGCAACCTCATTGCTCTGTACAGCTTCGTGAGGAGGGAAGTGGAAACAGAGGTACTGAGCTCTTCTGCCCTGGTATCCAGTGATAGGATGTGTGGGAGTGGCTCAAAGTTGCACCAAGGAGTTTTAGACTGGACCTTAGGAAGCATTTCTTTACTGAGAAGGTGGTCAAACACTGGAACAGGATATCTAGAGAGATTGCCAATGCCCAAGCCTGTCAGTGTTTGAGACACTTGTACAGTGCTCTTAATAACATGCTTTAACTTTTCGTCAGCCCCAGATTGCTCAGGCGATTGGACAAGCTTGTTATTATAGATCCCTTCCAACTGCAACAGTCTGTTCTAGTCTAGTCCTTCCTCTTGCATCCAACAACTTTCTTAACATCTCTCTTTACAGAAAGAGTAATGAGGCATTGGAATGGCCTGCCCAGAGAGGTGGTGGATTCACTGTCCCTGAAGGTTTTTAAGATGACACTGGATGTGGCACTGAGTGCCATGATCTAGTAATCACAGTGATGTTGGATCAAGGGTCGGACTTGATGATCTCGGAGGTCTCTTCCAACCTGGCTGATTCTATGATCACAAGAGTAATGTGCTTTTTCTTTGTGACTTAGAAGTGCACAAGCACACAGAGTCAGAAGGGTAGACTGTAGGAAGAGGTACAGCAAATAGGGAAATAATCCTGTTTCTTGAACAAGCCTTTGGAAGTTTGTTCAGCTTCAGCTAAATTTGTTCTGCTGGCAACCCAGTAAGTAATGTTAAATGGAGAAAGTAAAATCCTCTACAGAGCAAATTATTTTTTGAAATTTGACTTACTCTGTTTGAAAATTGACAAGCCAGCTCTTCTAAAATTCTCCACAAAAGAGAGGTGGGTTTTTCATCCCAGACTAGTCTGCTCTTCCTGGGCACATCAGCATCCTACCACCAGTTTTCTGACAATGCTATAGATCTGAAAATCTAGGCAGTTAAGAAAAGATTGTGGAAAACTACTGGCAGAAAACCAGCCCAATTTCTAGTAATCCACCATGTATGTGAATTTTAGGAGAACTGTTGGGATCAAAGCATCTTGACAAAATGTTTTGCTTGTGTTGAATTTTCAGTTTTAAAATGAGTATTTTTTGTGTTTTAGGAGGAGACCTCAGGTTCTTTGTGCATTGTACACATGTTGCAATGCGTTTCCACAGAATTTATCACTTAGACAAAAGATGAGTGAAGAGAGACAAAAAGGAAGGAGAAATTAAGAGGCACAGAGGGGTGATGTGGCTTGTACCTGGTCACACTGAGGTCAGTAGCAGAGTTAAGAATTGGATTTTTTTGAATTGTAAACACAGTCTGTTTTACTACAAAGGGGCTGCAGAGGTCTATCAGTTTTACTGAGCCGTCAAAAACTTCACAGAAAAGAAACCCATGACAAACCTTTCTTCTACTTTCTCATCTATCCTTTTTCACAGAAACAAGCATGTCAGTAACAACTAAAGTACACAAAGTAGACTTACAGGATATTTTTTATGGTTAGTTTCATAGAAAATGTGACAATGCCTTTAGTGTAATTGGTGCAAGAGTAACTGGAGGTTTGGGTCTACCAAAGCTTTCAGGAGACCCACAATGTGAAGTTCTCAACCGGGACACTGCAGCACACAACCAGGTTTCGATCTTGTGGTCTCAGTGTTTTTATTTATACCAGTAAACAAAAGAGGGATAGAACATGTGTTGTTTGTGCTATATGACTAGCAGTTCTCTGGCATAATTTTGGTCAAGGCCAATTAATACTCTCCAGAAAACTGAGCAGTGTTCCTAGTTTGACAGTCTGGGTACTATTCTCAATAGGCAATATGGTGGGGGAGATAGTTTAGCTGAATAGGCATGAACTGTTCTTTGGCACATGCCCTGAGGTTGAGAGAGTGAGTTCTGGTCCATTTTATGAGTTGGATTGATTCCTTTAAATTAGGCATAGGTACTGTGTCTTTGGGGGTTGGCTGAGTAGAATCATTCCCATCTTCCTTGCATCTCTCTTGCAGTCTGGTTCTATTCTGCCTTGATGCATATAGGTATAACCTGATTTTTCCAGGAGATAAACTTCTTACAGGCCTGGACAGAACAGAACCTGCAAAACTAAAGGATCTGCAAAAAAAGGAGAAAAGTCTCACCAACAATGTATAGTGGAATAATCCACTAATAATATTATATACTATGTCCTACTGTCTTCTCTAAGGATTCAGCAGCACTTGCTAGTAGTAGTTGTACCCTGCTTGAATACCTCATTTTAAACAGAGATTTTGATAACTTCACATTCAGTGGATAAACAGTGGATAACTTTATATCACCTGTAGCCATTTGGAAAATGTTTGTAAAAAAAGAGAGGTAAAACTTATGTCAAAGCCAAAGTCTTATGCAGTGGCTTGGCATGTGCACAGAGGTGCTACAGTCAGTGAAGATTCGAATGCTCTTGTGTTCCTTGTCCTTTCTGCTGATGGTACCATCACCACATTTACCACAGCAAAATGTAGCAGGTGTCTACACTTTGGGAAACTTCACTAAGTTCAGTGTCTTTGTGCAAGCTGTTACTGTGTATGGACTAGATACATAAACAGGTGCCATTCTGCCACTTGTGATGTTGGGCATCAGTATCTTCAGATGGAAGCGTGGTTGCAGAGCCAGTTCTCTTTAATGTTGTGAACTAATGCAGCCAAATTAGCTGCAACTCATTTCAGAGATACGTACCCCCAACATTTTGTCCACATAGCTAATGATTCCTAGTAATGTTGCTAACTAATTAGTGATACTAACTTAGCAAATTTTGTTTGCAAATGCTGTATGTTTGTGTTCTGTTTTATGGATCTGTTTTTCTACTATAAAATGGAAAAATACTTTCTGAACTCTTAAGATAAAAATGCTTGAGTTACGAGTCAAACTCTCATTAAAAATAGAGATTATATGATGATCTATCAGTTTTGCAGCTAACTCGTTTGGTATTTTGGAATGGAAAAACTAAAATGAACTTTTGATGAAAATTCACTTCCAATTTTAACTCTGACCAAGTAGCTGTTTTGGGGAGGGTTGGTTTGTTTGTTCATATTTTTAAACTCAGCATTCAGTATAAAGAGCCCTGCAGGTATACCATTACTCCTTTAGCCATTCTTTCCTGAATTTTTCAATACTAAGTACTTTAATTTTACCGTAACAGAGATCTCTAAATACTTGAGTCTAATAACTGTTCAAACAAACCTACAGTGCACGTACAGAAAAAAAGATATTTCATGTGTGCAACCTCTACTGCCTACTCATTACAGAATTTATTTTCCATTGAGCAAGGGCCCGGAAGAAGCTAATGTAAGTATTTTAGCAAGGGTTTGTATTTCTCTGATAAACAGCACTCCCCTTCTGTTTGTGATCACAGGATGAAAGCTCTCTGAGCTTGTATATGTACATTTTTACTGCTACATCATGTAGTGTGCTCTTAAGATTGAGATCTCATTCCCCAGGAAGCATTTCTGTCTAAGATTAATTGCCCTTTTAAAATCAGTGTTTGATGTATTCCTTTGGCTATATCCTGACTTGCTTTAACCCCCTTTGACCTGACCCCACCGACTATTACCGCCATGGCTGAAGCAGAAATCCTTCAGCTTGATGTATGCAGTACAGACTTGAGCCTGTGGTTTTTCACATCGATGGATTCAATTAGCTGAGTTTTTACTGATCAGCTTAGCAGAGGTTTGTCAGACATGGAACAAAACTGTTCATACTTCAGACATAATTGAATAGCTCATCTCCATGTTCATGTATAGTTTGCTTGTGAAGGCGTTTACTTTGTTAAATAACATAGTATTCCTGGAAGTAGCATTTTTAAAATGGAAAACCCAGTTTATTTTTCTCTAGTTAAGGCAGGGAAGGCACAAAACATGAAATAACAACCATTAAGCCTTCAACCTGTGTATGTCACCTATCACTCTTCAACCAAATGTTTTTAATCTGTAATTATGTCCAAATGTCCACTTCTGAATTTGATTTGTTAAACTGAGCAGATAAACTAACAGTTATCATTATGGCTTGAAAACAACCAAACATGCTGATCTCTTTTATATTGACAGTGATTTTTTTTCAGGAACAGTAATCCTTCTTTGCCTTGCTAGGAATGGGTCATCTTTTGGTTAGCTGAACAGTTCTTTATAAAAGATGGACGGCCTTTAGAATCACAGAATATTCGCAGGCATGATGTGAATTATAGTAACTTGAAGTAAACTAGAGGTTGAAAGTTCAAGACTGCCATTAAAACCTTGAAAAGTGTATGAATCTGCATATGCTTAGGGAATATATAGCATGACTGCATAGAAAATTTGTTATTAAATTGTTTGGCATAACAGTATTTTGAAAATAATGACTTTATAAAAGTTCTCACAAGCTATTAGCAACAAGGTCTTTTACAACAAATTGATTTGCTTTAGGCCGAACTTCATAGTGAAAAATCTTTGTCAAATGTTTGTTTTTGTTGGGTTTTTTTTTCTTTTAAGAACCACAGTGATCACATTTATCTCCCTAGCTGTATACAGAGATAGCCCTAATTTCTGAAGGTCAGTTCTACACAGTTTAGAGGGAAGGACAACCTCAAATCTAATTAAGGGCATAGTGCATGAAAGCGTTAACTTATTTTAAGTCAAGATGCCTGCTGTTGAAAAAAACTACAAAACTCCTAAAAGTGATTTAGCTCTCCCTCAGCAGTGGAAAACATATCATGGATGAGTTGGCCTCAATTTGTCATGGATTCAAGTGTTTATCTTTTAATGCACACCCTGCCTGTTCCTCATATATATAAGTGTATTGTGTGCTTGCTGGTTACATGGAACAGCAGCACAATTTGCATTGGATTTTGTCACTTTGTTCACATGTGCATTGCCAAACTTAACGCATTGCAGAAAATGGTTTTATAAACCTCAGTTGCTAACTGCAGTCTTTTCTAAATTAGCAAAGGTTTATTGCTGGTTCAAGGCTGAGGGTAAGGCACTGATGATAAGGAACAAGGATTATAAGAATATTTCTTGGGAATTTAAGTTTTTTAATTCTGCCTGAAGCTAGATGTTTGATGGGAAGCATCTTGGGCTTGGTGTTGTATGGTCTTTTAAAACTTTTTAAATACTAAAATATCAGGTGTTTAAGAAAAGTATTTTAGGGTTCTGTCAGAAATTAGTTTGGGACTTATTACAACAAGCCCATTAAAAAACCTTCTATGAAATATACAAGAATAAAAATAATAATAATAGAAAAAGCAACAACAGCAATGTTTAGTTAAGTAAAGCTTTCATTCCATCCTGTGTCTGTTTTTCCACTGAACTGCATGAACTCTTTTACAGAAGGAAAAATTTGCTTAGTTGTCTTAGACGGCATTACTGTCAGTGTTAACTGTTATGGGGAATTGTTAAAAATAGCCTGGTGAGGCTCAGTCTGCTTTGTAGTGTTTGAGGCCAAATTCACTTTCTCTAAAAACTCTTTCAGTGGACTAGAAAAAAGTTCTCTAGTTCATTTACATGCTTTTTGGTTCCTGTGAGATTAGAAGTATAGACCAAGTTGTCATAAGCTGCTCCAAAGTGTAATAAACTTGTGGTGATTATTTTAATCCAGTATTTTTTGTTATGTTTCAGAAATGTGGCTATCTAGCCTGAGGATAGACTTGAGGTAGAAGATGACAGGAAGTAACAAGACAGAAAAAATTGAATGGAGAAGAAAACTGTGAATAAAATATTTGATTTCATCTCAGTATTTAATGATATTTGATGTCAGTGATAATATTCTATATTCATCTACTTCCATTTTGGAGATAGAGATGGCTAGGCATGTGCTGGAATATAGTCCAGGCGATCTAATCATACTAAGAACTGTGACAAAAACTTTTTTCCTCTCTGTTAAGTCAGAGATTGAGATGTTTATGCCACAAGAAGATCGTGTAGAGATCAGTCAACTGGCCTGCAAAGAAAGAGCAGTCACTAAAGCTAAACCAGTGAATATGGACTTAATGGCAGTCCATATTCATACCTTGCCTGGAGTTGGGCTTTTGTAGTCAAGTACTCTGCAAGAACATAGTCCACATAGTTGATACAGGTCTGGTTCTATCTCAGCATTTTGGACAAGAAGCAGTAGTTCTTATGAGGGGCTCTGGGAAGATGACATGAGGATGCTGTAAGGGTTATATTGACATAAATAATATGAGTGCCTAAACACTCCAGGATGGAGAGACTGATGGTTTGAACTGTGTATTCTGGAGAAGAATTTAAAAAATCAAGTTAACGAGTCAGAAAAGATAGGTTAAGCATTCTTGCTCAGTTTTCTGTGAGTTGTTCAGTAAATGTATTAAAAATTAACATTCCTTTTAAAAGAAACTTTTAAACAAAGTTGCAGATTTTATGTATCATTTGTCTTTGAGGACAGGAACTTGCCCTAGTTGAAAGCTCTCCGGTGTATCTGCAGATATCAAGAATATCCCAAGCTGAAAACATGTATTTAGGAAGATTATGACCTTCAGCTTGAACAATTGAACTTGTGTTACTACCAGTGGTTAAAATAAGTGATATTGTCGTGTTGCTGATAGTTAACCAGATCTGCGTGATTGAATATTTATATTCATGTTGGGCAGGTAGATTCTATCCAGGAACTGAAATTCTTATTCTCCAAACTCTGTCTTGTGTTTGGAACAATGTTTATTCCAGATACAGAATCATTTTAAGAAAGAGACTTGTTCTGAACAATGGGTTGGCCAAATATTTCTGTGTGTGAGTTCTTCACCTGAAATCAGCTTCAGTGGCTTTTACTAGGGCTGTTGAGATATATAGGCAGGAAGAAAAAGTCCTGTGCTTTCATGTCATATATCAGCTTCTAAAATTTTTGAGGTCAGAGGGACCTTTTGTTGTGGCTAGGCTATTTTAGAGTTGGCTTTGCAGAATTTTTTGTGTGTTCCTGCTCTTGGTCAGAGGTTACTGAACAGTGTATCTGCTGATTCCCTCCAGCGTATCATCTGTGCCTCTCTTTAAACTGATAGTTCCTTGAAATTAGGGGAGAGGAAGGAATACGGATTTTGGTAGTTTATGTGTGGTGTGGTTAAAATGAGGTTAAAAGTATGTTAAGATTGCTAAGGAAAATGAGTCATTTCTAGCAATAAGGTCTACTACTGTGACAAGCAACATCGTTTTAGCATAGGGTGGAATTCACAGAAAAGTAAGGAAAGCCTGGGGGCTAGTGGGAAGCTTCTGAAAACTCATACTATGATTTTATTCCTATTTTTAAAAAAACCCCAACCAACTGTGCTCAGTAGAATGTGTAGTAAACTTAGACCTTGAAGCTATCACTTCTTGAATATGATATATTTTGTATCAGTAAAGAGAATGTAAGTGCTTGCCATCTGAAGTACTTGTGCTGTGTTCATTCAAAGAGCAAGTGATCATTTGGCCATAAAATTACACAACTCTTGAGCTTCTGTTAGTACTCAGCTAAGTAGGTGAGATTTGTTCAGAATACAAGTTTGTTTTTCGATTTGAGGCCTTTATATTGAGCTTGTCATTACTGTGGAATCATAACATCTCACCATATTTCTGTACTGGCTGTAGTAAATATTACAAAAGTGATGGGAAAATGTTCATAAATACCCCTTAGCCTAATTTCTTCTTTATTTTATGAGCACATGAGGTGGGGTTTTTTTGTAGCACACATACTATGAAAATAATTATGAAGCTTGTTTTGTTGTAAATGGTACCCAGTCATTGCCAATTTTAATATTGGACATTGAAGCTGTTTTCACTTTTGGATAGGTTACTGTTAAAGAGGTAGATGCTATTCATCCGTTTCCTGTATCAAATGGAACCACTGATGACAATACTAAGGTTTGAGGGTTTTTAGAGACGGTACCTACTTAAAATTGCAAGAAGTGAAGTACATTTATCAAGTGCTTGTTTGTATTCTACTACCAGTACAGAAGTCACTGTAGGAGTACTCAAGGCTTGTTTGGGACTGTCTTCTCTCTGTATGTGCTAGAATATCCAACCTGAGGTGCCTAAAGAAGGGAAAGGTAACTCCAACTGCTTTCAGTACTTCTTACCAACTATGGTTAACCAGTTTAGAACACAGTGTTTGAATTTGCTTGGTAATATAGAATAGTCTTTTGTAAAGAATTGCATGTATGTTTGTATGTGTTGCATTTGTGATCCTCTGTGCTAGACCAGAAGTCTAACTTCCAAGAAGAAAATTTTCACTTTTGCTTGCTGAAGACCTAACCCTGCCCAGCTCTGGCTTTAGGCTTTCAAAAATTGGGTCAGCAGTATCTGTCAATAACAAACATAGTGGTTGCACATTACAGTGCTCCCACAAAGCACATTACTGAAAGCTTTGTGTCTGTAGGTAATTTCCTGAGAGATCTTAAAGCGCTAGATTAAAATCTCCCCAGTGAAGATGTTAGTGTGTGTCTCCAGATTAGAGGTGTCCAAGGCACCAGGTACTGAGCACACACTGTCAAGGAGTGCTCTGGCCATTTCAAGATACTTGGCCTAAAGGCCTGTTCTCCTGCCTGGTCATCAGAGGAGCAGGAGCAGTGGGAAGGAAAGCAGCCACATCACAGCTATAGGAGGAGAACTTTGCTCCTTATAATGACCCAAGAGGAATTTTTCTACAGTATTGTGTAGCTATTGTCAGGAATACCTTTAGGATCATCTAATCCAGAACATGTGATGTATTCTGAAGATAAACAAGCAGATGTCTGTGGTCCACTTCACAGCTGAAAAAGCTGGAATCTAGTTATGTTACATTTTTGAAATGCTGCTGTTACATGACACTTGGTTGTATTTAGTCCTTACATATTTTAGTATCCTTGTCCAATACAGTCCCATGGCCATGTATCATGCAAGAAGTGCATTGTTTGCCCCTGGTTTGAAGCACAGGGTTCTGTTTCCCTTTTTAGGGCTGTAAGGCCAGTTTTGTAAGTGGTGCTGCCACTGACAGCAGTTGGGTTCTGGAACTTGCTATACAGAGGACTTGCATACAGAGGATTCTAATTGAGTACTCCAGGGACACTTTTGCTAAATCCTGAATATCTTGTGTTGTCTATCAGTGAAGGGATTTAAGCCTGCTAAATTGTCCTGACAGGTGATTGCTTGAGGCCACAAATCAGAAGGGAGGTATTTCATCCGACTAAAGAATTTTAAGTGGTACATCACAGATGTAGCCTGGCTAGAGGAGCTGATTTGGTTAGGTGAAAGGGAGTATGTCGATGCAGCACTGGTAAGCAATTGAGGTGCTAATCCATGTGTAAAAGGGTTGAAATAAGTACCTCTGGCAGAAGTAGTGCCTTCTCACTATTCTGCTCTTAGGCACTTGACTGTATCTCAAAACTAAACCAATCTTTTCCCTCCATCTTCAATTCTTTCTTTTTAAATAATAAGGTAGAAAAAATGTATGTAGAATGCATCACAGGTATGTGCAACATTCTGAATTGATGCTGAACAAGCTAATTTTCTTAATATTAAGGAGTTTACTTTGCAAGCCATAACTTCAATAAAGGAAATAGAAAAACTTACTGTGTAATATCATGACATGGCACATCTTCTCACTTCTTCTGAAGGCTACAGATTTTCTTTTTTGTTATTTTACTGTGTCTCACTGATCCCTGAGCATTGAGAGTTTTTAAAGGAAGCTGAGGATTAGCAACAGCAAATATTGTAGTAGTTAGGGCATTCCCCTTAAGGAAGGGAGAGTGGGCTCAAGCTGCCACGGGTTGAGGAGTCCTTTGAGCCACCGCCTCAAGGACTCTGTTGAGATGCAACAGGCCACTCTCTCTTGCTTCCTTCCAGCAGATGCCTATCTGCAAAAGAGAACCCTTTGCCAATACTTTCTTCAGCTGGATCCAAGTGGTTTCCTGATCAGGAACACTGAGACACCATTTAGATGACAGAGGAGCAGATCTCTTCTTAACCACTTTGATTCAGAGGTGCCTGTTTCTCTCCATTTTCTGTACAGAGCTGGACAGCTCTTCTGACTTTACATGGTATGATTCATTAGCCTGGGTCAGGTACCTGCTTAAAGTGTTGCAGCTTTGAGTTAGTGTCTAAATTAAGTGGTCTGAAATGTCTCAAAAACATCTTAGTACATACGTGCAAGTATAGTTATCGGCCTTCTGGAGATGGAATATTTTTAAGTTTTACCAAAAAGCTTGATCATCTATGCTTATCACTTGCCACTAGTGATTTTTGATGACTATATTACCTTCTTTATTGATGGAATTTCATAAGGAAAGCAAAGAAAACCACCCTGATATATGACTTAGTTGCTTTTCAGCTTTTTTGTTGTTTTTTTTTTTTTGTAAATGCCAATATAGTGTTATTTGTGTATCACTTCAGTAGTATAAAAATATTCTCATTTTAATACTTACTATGTACACCCACAATAATAACTACCTACAAAACATACATTGCTGTGCTTTTATTTTGCTTGTATTTCCACTTTATTTCTGAGATTAATTTGCAACAGAATAAAAGAAACCATCTTAGGTCATGTGATAGGTAACATGTAACTCAGTTCTGACATGATTTTAAGAGGAAATAAAAAGTCAGTGAGGTTACTGGAAAATTTGAACTTATTGGTTTTGAGGAAATCGTGGGGGTTTTTTACTACATTACTGAATATTGTAAAATGCATATTGACAGCAATGATATCATCATGTCTGGACCCTGTGCACTACAGCTGAGTGGAGTTACTTGCCCTAGTTTTCATAGGCCCGGTCGAATGACATAGAGTGGCATTAATCTTTGTAATTAGGTCATTTAAATATTACACCAATTATTTAAATATATGTTGTGTTTAGCAACTTGTACACTTTGTAGATGCGTTTTGTCACTTTAAAAAGACTTTGTTATCATAGAATATGGGATGGAGAGGAAGAGCACAGCAGTTGGTGTGTAAAACAGGTGGATGAAGCTTTTGTGATAGCTAGCAAATCATCCAGAACCGAGATGGCAGTGGAAATGGATAAGAATTAGACAACGAAAACAAGAACACTTTTCAGTAATTTTTTTAGTGTATTTGCTGTTGACAGCTTTTTGCTACAAAAAAATTGAGAAGACACCTATGGGAGAGAGACTCTGTATGTGATCTAAAATTGGGTGTGAAACAAAAAACATGGACGTTCAGGAAAATTCGGGTAAATGTGACTTAAGGGAGAGTTTATGGTCCCTAGTAACAAAAGGAGGGAAGGATGTTGAAGTAAAAACAATGGATTTTGTGAAAGAAGGCTACAGTAAATACAGAATTGGTAGATAAGATCTCTTTAGTCAAGCCTCAAGGGGAAAAGGAATTAAGGAGAAATGATGCTTTGTCACAGATAATACTAAAGCACAAACAATGCTAATGTGGAGATTTAGACTTTAATTAAACTGTAAATTTTCACTGACCTCTGAAACTTTCTTGGTGTGCTGAGGAACAGAATAAAAGACTTGTATGAGAAAGGGACAAAGCTGGATAAGGAGCAGGGAATGGGGAACACCCAGATGAACTGCATTTCATTTTTAAGCAAGAGGAATCGAGTACATGCACATATATCCAGAAACATTATGTCTCACAGTAAAAGAAAAGGCCAAAAAAAAATGTTTATCGCTTCTAAGTCTTTCCTCCAGTGACAAGAAAACAATACTGAGGTTCTAAAGCTTTTAATCTATTTTTCACAAGTTCTTGCTAGGAAGAGTCAGATATTCTTAGGTTGCTAGCACAGTACTAATACTGAAACAGCATTCTGTCATCTGTTTTTATGCAACTTACTTGTTTCTGAATATTAAATAATCCTATGTAATCTAAAAAAAAAAGTCACTACCTCAGACCAATTTGAGGAATACCATAGGTAGATTTTCATTTGGAAGTGTTAAGTACATATATTTGGAGGTTACTAAAGTGTTAGGAATATTTACATGTTCCCTAACGTCTAAGTGTGAAAACTGGGTTTCTGAGATCTTTTCTTTTTGAGTTTATCCTCTTGACAATCTGACTGTTAATGTTTCAGCCCAATAGATACCTGTTTTGGCTGGAAATACCCGAAGGGGGGGTTTTTTTAAAATTATGTGCTTCATTCATCATATTTGTCTTCAGTAAAACCAGAAACCAGCAACTGTTCATGCTTAATTAGTGTGATAATGTGTATATTGTGCCATTCAGAGAATCAAGAATTTGTACAGAATATACGTAATAAACAGAAGTATAATGCTTTATTTTAAGCAAACATAACTGTCTGCTCTTGCAGGAAGAATTATGACTAACATGAAGTCAACTACATATTTAAGGTTGATTCTTCCCAGTGTAGTTTAGTGTGCTGGCATGGATACCTGGTTATACTACAAACTTCTTCAGACAGCTGTCAAATCATTTTGGTTACCAAACAAATGGGATTTTATCTGTGTTACAAAATAGAAATTTTGTGGCAACTGGGATAGCTGAATGAAAGAGTCAGTAATGGTACCTGCACTTCTAGATTCTGCTCTCTTCCGTGCAGTTCTGGGGGAGGATGGTGATTAGTTCTGTAATACAGACAGTGAAGGAGGGCATAAAATGCCAATTAGAAAAGAAAGTGACATTTTTGAGCACTTAAAGTTGGTTTTCACTCTGGTAGGTCCATATGAGAATGCCACAGTATAGTATAAAATCAGTAAAAGGTCACTGCCTACTTTTTTCCTCCACTAACCATTATTTGGAGCTTATTTCATATGTTCTTCTCATCTCGAGGCTCTGAAATAAATTTTCATTTTTTGTTGTTTTAGTACATGTCATGACAGTTATGTCAGTTGTTTTAGCTGGTTCCCATCATTTGAATCAAAGGATCAAAGTATTTGCATCCTCCGGGACAAGTATAAATAAAAAATAATTGAAATATTCTTAGAAGATATTCTTGTCATACTGGGAATCATTTGCTAACTTAGCTTTTCCAAGAGATGAAACTAAGTGAGAAAAAGCTGGTGCCAACTCAGCCTTCAGAATAACTCAGAAATTTTGCTAGTGATTTATGTAATTTATTCTTAGCAAAACAAAACTACTTCAGGAATATTACAGGTATTTCATGTGTTACACATTACACACAGTCCAGCTTTTTCAGGAGATCACAGTATAAGGAATACAACTCCCCAGGATGTTTTAGGAAACTCAACATCTTAAGTGTGACCTGCATAAAATCCATATGCCTTACAGCCAGATGGGATGGATATGCCTTAACGGGGTTGACACCAAGCTGTGATCACTGTAGGGATTAAAAAAAAAAAAAAGCCAAAAAAACCTTGCCACTAATAAAGAAGAATGGCACTTTCATTAAGTTTCATTTTAACCCAGTTTTTTCTTGGAATTAATTTTAAGTCAAAGTTTCTGGTTTAGATGATAGAAATCTCAGCTTTCTCCGCAGTGATAGTTCCTGCTTTTTGTTCTGTTAAATGTTAAACTCTGTAACACCAATTGAATCTACCGTAAATGAAGTATGGGTAAATGTTTTAATCTTTCTGTGAACTTTGAATGGTATACTAGTGGTTTCTCTTTTTCTTTGAATTAGATGGAGAGCAGAAGACTCAAGTGATGATTCATGGAATTGAGCCAATGCTGGAAACACCCATTCAGTGGCTAAGCGAACATATGAGCTATCCAGATAATTTTCTCCACATTAGTATCATTCCCCGACCTACTGATTGAAACTCAGCTATATTCGTATGAGGATCGTTCTCAAGCTGGAATTGTAAGGGCATGTCAACTTCTTGCTTCTGTCAGTCTTGACAGAGGCAGCCTGACCAGAAAAAAAGAAACCAACAAAAAGCCGAAACAAAACAAGAAGTCCTCACTGCTGTAAGCCAAACAGGAAGAGAGATCCTATCATCAGATAAGGGCAATTGGGCTGATCTTATTTTGCATCACTGCTGCGTTTTTTCACCGCTGTAATTAAATCAGTTGCGATATGAAAGAATTTACAGGACTTCTGCAAGTCTGCTGTTTTCTTGTAAAATATAATGAAGCTGAAACTGTCAGCTGAAGAGCAAATGGAAATATGCCACTTGATTGTATTTCTGATTAACAAATAAACAGGGCTGTTTCCTAAAGTGGTAGTGTTTCAGCTTTGAGGGTGGAAACATTGGTTTAATTTTCTAGAAAGTTAGACACTGAGAGATTTGGTTACCAATAGCTTTTTGTAAAAGATCAAATTACTGTAAATCCATCTTTCCTTAATGAGAAGTTCATGTTTACAGTATATGTATTGGTATGCAAATTATCTTTTAACTTTGATAACAAGCAGTGAGAGATTTTAAAGTAAGCCCGTGAGCATGTTTTGTCAGTTAAAAACATGCACAGCTTAATAATTTACAAATACTTTTGATTTGTATGCTGTCACTGAATACTCCAGTGTATTTATTATTCAAACCAGTTTTCATAGACTAGCAGTGATGTCGGATAATTTGTCTCAGGATTTGTCATAGTGTTTCTTTGTGCTCATCTAATTATTTTTTTCTCCAAGAATATTTTCTTAATTTTCTTGAAAAGGTTTTTTGGTTTTGTTTTTTTTTAAGAAAACTAAATGGATGTTGCAAACAGGATTGTATCCTGCTGTTTATTCCCATAGACTAGGAAACAGTTAAATCATAGAATGGTGAGCAGATTGCTTTTTAATTATTTTGAATTTTGGAAAGTTGAGGCTTTTCCAGGCTAATACTTCCTTACATCTGTGGTCCCTGAGCAATCAGTCCAAAATGTGGAAACTTCTAATCTCATTGCACAGATTTTTCCTTAGTTTAGCAGATACGTTTTTAGGTTATTGGATCATTTTGATTTCTAAATGTTTGTTACCATTGCAGGTTCTACTAGAACTCTACCAATTTTTTTTGTTACACTGAATTCATCAAACTGTGCTCTATTGCTTTGTCTACGATTTGTGGCTGTTTGTGGCACAAAACAATGTTTATAGTAGACATATTATCGAATATGTCAAATATTATCAAATATAAAGAAAGCATGACATTTTTCTTTCAAAAATTGTGGCTGTTGAGGTTCCTACTCACAGTCTTGGCTTGTATGTCCCAGTAACTTCCAGTGCTGTTCCCATTTGTTTCCATGCTTCCTTTATGGTAGGATACTTATATCTGTATCTGAAAAAGAAGAAAACAAAAAACAATCAAATGAACAAAAGCCTTTTTACGAAGCAAGAGGGGAAGGATCTCCATGGGTGAGGATAGAGCTGAGGCCAAAAAGAGCCTTAAGGGCAGAAAAAGTCAGTAGACAGATTAGATAGTGTTTAAAATGTTAATGAAGAAATAGCATGAAGGAAATGGAAGGGAAAAGGTAGTAATGAAACAAACCTATGCTGTATTCTGCAGGGCATGAAGAATTTTTAAAACGAAACAAACCATGCTGATCTGTGTTTATGCAGAATTGAAATACAATATTCTTATAGTGGGATGATTTGGTTGAGTTATTCTAATTTCCAGTTCTGTTTGGAATTTTGTTACAGTGTTGAATTGGCATTTATAAACTTTCTTAGGCAGACATATCTAAATATTTTGAGCAATTTCAAAGTCCTGCCAATGGAGAAAGCAAATATTTTGTAGAGTCTTCATATTTAACAATAAAGCCTTTTGTAGGGATAATTTTTCCATTAATCAGGATAAGCGGCAATACATTTAAAAAACTGTAGAGATTGTGTTTCCTTTATTTTAAGGTAAGCTGGAGTGAGTCACTGGCTATTTTAATATATTCTACACCAGCATTTTAAGTAGACAGCTCTTCTCATGGCCCATATTTGCCAGTAAATCTGACTTTAAGGCCTAGCATGGAACAAAGAAATAGCTTGGCTTTAAAACATACTCTTTCCTCTTACTTTAACTATTTAAACTTTATTAAAAAATAAAACAAAGTTTGAGTCTGTCTTTATTTCCAACTAAATAGGGATCTTTGTCATGGAGTGACAAGAGTATTTAATTAACACTTAATGAGTAGGAACTTCTCAAAACGCTGGTTGGGTGAGGTATCTAAACAAAAGCTCGTCATCCCACAAATGAAGTGGCATCTTTGCTTTACCTGATTTAAATCACATTTTTGTAGTTTCTTTTACTGACTGTGCCAATAACAATAGCAACAGAAGGTGTGTTGTGGTGTAATTAAATATTTCACTTTGAAATGCTGTAACTTCTGGAAAAAGTAGATCTGGTCTAAATTGTTCAGACTCTGAAATAGCACTCACTAAATTAATATCAGTAGTAAAGTGCCAAATACATCCATGCACACTCCTCACTATTTAGAATTTAAACATAACTGGAAAGTTAAATCACAGTGTAAAATACACCAAAATACAGACCTTGTTGCCATCTTCATTGTATTTCGTGTTTGTCAATGGCTGCTTTCTTTTTTTTTTTTTTTATATTTCAGTGAAGAAAGGGAATTTTCTATTTATTTGTTTGATATCACTGACTGCCAGTCAGCATACATGGTGATGCCTTTTCATTAAGTGGTTGTTTTAGTTTTAAATCCATTAATTCTTGGTTGGGGTGAGAAGAGTGGAAAGGAGTAAAGGAACATCCTAAATAAAACAGATTTGTACTGGTAAAAAGTTAGATACCATTGCCACTCTTAGGAAGAATGTGAACTTGACATCTGATGGCCTGGTAACCCTGAAAGATTTAGAATGGGCAAAGTGTTGAAGCAGCTGAGAAAGATTTCTGCTGGGAAATGAGTAGAGCTTGTGCAGTGGTCTGTTACTCTGCTAAAACACTTGTAATCCTCGGTTCCCATTAGGTACAGAAAATTCAGAAAAGGCAGGGAAGAGGGGTTTTTGCCTGCAGCAACAGTGGTTCTTATGTGGGATTTGGAGGGGCAGGGGTCTGAATGTTCATGGAAAGGAGAGATTGGGGCTGGTGTAGGGACTGTGCTGCCTTAGTGGCAGAACCGCTGGATACGTATTGGTGTGATCAGGAAATCTTGCAGGAATGTGTAGAACTTAAATCTCAAGGACAGATCAAGCACAGGAACATGCAGTATGAGCTACCATTAATAAACTGTTGAGGTATTTCAAATCTGGTTACTTCTCCACTGAGTGTTTGGGAGATGTGTAGCAGGTCAAGACAAAGGTTAAGTTATAAAAAGGGTAAGAGCTGTTTGCCTACAACAGCAGTCGTTGGATTCAGTGACTGGGAAAGTCCTTTCAGTTCTGCATTCCATTATGTTTTGCTCTGACAGCTAGATACCTACCAGCTGATGAAAAAGCTTGATGTCACTTCCAGTATTATTTATATCCTGTGTAATAATTATGACTCTGGTTTTTTTAAATTACCTTATATGGTGATCAATGTCTGAGCGACAGCTCTGTGTTTATGACACTGAGGATAGCTGGAGTTTTTTCAGTTTTGATATTTAGGAAAATCTGCATCTTGACTGTACAAGTGTGTTAGCACACTCTTAGAAGATTAGTAGGGCTGAAAAAATGTCTGTTGACTTGAGAGCATGTTTTAAGCAAATTTCACAGCTTGCCAGTGATAATTTACCAAATGGAGGGACTGGACGAGGAAAGGATAGGTTAATCCCTTTCACAGATACTTTCCAAAATTAACATCTTTACATGTAGTGATTTTAAATTCTCCAAAGGAAATAGATGTTAGTTTGCTTGCAAATTTAGCTGTAGTTTACAGAATGTATTCATTTGGTACCACATGTAGATGTTAAAACTGATTACATACTTTTATTAGTATAATATTAATACTGATGATTATCAACTTGTGTCAGGAACAGAACTGTGTTAGTAATTGTGAGGGCTCCCATGGGCACCATTGCTCTGGTGCTGCAGGTGGATGAAATGTGAAGATTGAGTGCAACTCTGGCAAGTACTACCACTTTTTCCAACTTCAGCCTTCCAGCAAAACCAAGTGTCTACTGAGAAAATAATGTTCTTTTCCTGACATGGTGGAAGTTTATTTCAGGTGAAAAAGTATTTTCCATTCAAAATTTGTGGCTGTATCAGAATAATAAGGCTTTTGGAAAGGGATTTTAGCCATTGATTTTAGCAGTCCCTGTTTATTTGGGCCCGAACGTGATTCCTGAAGTGAATTTTTTTTTCTTTCCTTAGAATGAGAAAGGTTATGCACAGAGGTTCTTAGAATGTCACCACATATAGAATGGGTTCTGAATTAAAGCAGGTAGGTATCTATTCTGTGTTAAAACTTCTGGTTTTGAGACAGGCATGCTGACATTTCAAAATGTCACACTAAACCTGAGTAATATCTCTTGAGAGAGAGGTAAAAAGATGTTAAGTTTCAAATGCTCAGAACTAGATTTCAGATTTCTGTACTTTCAAGTTACACTACCAGATTAGCTTGTGGCAGAGTTTAAAATGAGAGAGATGTTTTCTTTCCTTTCCTTGCCTTTCATGTCTCTACGATTCAAGTAATTAAGTTCTTCTAACTGAAATGAAACACCAGTTTCTCTAAACAATAGATTGAAGAACACAAAACAGCTATGCAAACAGCTACATGAAGAAGAGTTTGGTGTATGTCAGGTTTTCATATGTATAAAATAACTAGCATTATATGGAGTTTCAAGGTGTGGGTTTCATAATACTTGCATGTATAAAAACTACTTGAGGTAGAAAGAGAGGCAGTCAAACACCTTGTTAGGACCAGAAGAGATTGACTGCACTTGAAATTGCCAAAATGTGTCCAATTTTAAAATAGCACTTTCCACTGAAGAAGTTTAAAACCTTAATCTTTGCATCATGTCACTAATATAGGTCAACAGATACAATAAAATGAATGTGTTGTGGAAACAAATCTGTGGTCTTTACTAGTGTACATTATAGACTCAGCACTTGCAGTAATTGTGAGTATAACATCGTGGAAAGGGTAAAGCCAGTTTGTGGTGTAGTTTGTTTGCATCTGCCAGAATTGGGAGGATCACTTGCTAGACTTTTGGCAAGTGTGTTTTGCAAGTTAACATGCACATCTTAAAAACCTCTAGAAGTTTCTTTCAAAGAAAATTGGGCTGTAGTGGGTGGAAAGAATCAATAGAATTGTTCATTAAACCTGTCCCTTCAGTGGCTGCCTTACAGTGAAAGGCATGTGGAGAGAGTGCACGAGTGAAAGCTGGTGATGTCTTACTTTGCACAGATACGTGTGTAATTCCTCCATGTCCATATTGTTCCTTAGTGTCCCAACTGACATAACAACCAGACAATCTGTAATTCTTTCAGCTAGACAGAGGTACTCAAGTATTTTTATTACTACAGAATTAAAGATCAGAATGGAAACTATCTAGCTGAAACTTGCACCTTACATGCTTTTCTGGCTATAATTAAAATAATCTGCACTTCAGAGGTTTGATTTCCATCAGGCATATGTACACACGCCCTCACTGGATTTTTTCCACGCTTCAAAATTAGCAAAATAGGCCGGTCTTCCTACATTTTAAACTTTATCCAAGTCTGTGCAAGGCAAACAGGAGCAGGAGATCAGGCTGTGGGGGTGACCCTAAAGCCCTGAAGTGCTGGCATGACCCAGGAAGTCATACAACTGCTTCACTGTTTCCACGGTGATCATTTTATCACAGGAATCCTGGCCCTCACTTGCAGATCCCTCTTTAATTTGCAGCTTCTCTTTAGCTGGTGCTTGCCCTCAGCTGAGCAGCACTGAGGCTGTGCCTGCCCTTACTGCACAGCGCCTGGCTCTCCCCTGTGGGGCTGGGGGACTGCTGTCAGTCACAGTGCCCTGTGGGTGACTAAAGCCCACGTCTGGAGCCCTCACAGCTCTCGCCTCACCGGCGGAGCTGTGAGTTCATTTCTGCTGGCTGTTACCGTGAACTGGGTGGCCCTGTAGGAAAACAGAGAATAGTGCAGAGGAGAGAGGGAAACGAGAGGAACTAAAAAACAGTGAAGGTGGGGCTTGAGAGAAAATACTTTGTGGGGAGCGAAATGACAGAGCCAGATTCTTGATCTCACCCAGGTTTCTCATTCACTCATCATCTTACAGCTCCCACTGCGTGCTTTCCTTTCCATCCTTTCCACGAATACAGTGCAATGGCTTTCACCTGCGGAGCAAAGTGTCTGGCACCTCTGGTGTCACCACCTGCTATAGCTGTTCCTATAGCAAGCACTGCACTGTGGGGGTGTATTTATAACTGTGATGTTTTAGCACATTGCTGAAGGAGGCCTTTATCTACAAGAATTGTTTTGGAGCTTCCTCCTCTGCAGCAGGTCCTCGACTCAGGCCTGCTTCAGCTGTGAGGAGTCAGAATTGGGAGGTCTCAGTGCAGAAACTGGCAGCCTGGCCTGTACAGGCACTGCGGGTTACCCTTCCAGTACACCGTGTTCTGGAACACTGAATAATCAGCATTGCTTTTGTATTCAGGGGATGGGTGCATGGATGGTGGAGACGCTCGAGGACCTTTGTGTCATGAAAATTAGTTTCATGGCTCTGAAGTTTTACTTTATGCAGCTCTGGGTGTTTCATACAGAACAGCAGAATACATTTTCAACGTGTGTAATAAATACCAAACCCAGTTTTGGTCACAAGCCTTTTCTGTTTCATTTTCCAGTCAGACTAAGATTCCATTATATAGGGTTTACTTGTAGAACAAGATGTCAATATTCATAACAAGGCTGTATAGGCAGTAGAAAAGAGGATGTGTCATTTTTAATCATCAACATTTCTGCACTGTACATCTCAACGCCTTTCAATATAAAGACACACAAGAACTTCTGCCTTTCTGCTGAGGCATGGTTTTGCTGAACCACCCAGGCAGTTTCTCTGCCAATTTGGGAGGTCTGCTCCCCTATGGAAGCCATCCAGTTTTGGTTTATTGTATATAAATTTATACTTGATGGCTGTTGAGGAAATCACTGGAAGAATAGGCATAATGACAATTTAAAAAAAAAAAAAAAGCTTAAATTATTGCTCAAATGCCCTTCACTAAGAAATCATAATGTGAGTTTTCAGTGAAATTAGTGATGTCCTGCTTCTGGTTGTGCATTCAATTATTTCAGTCGTAAGAGGGCACAGTCCTAATGGATCAGCTTCCAATTGACTTGAAATATATTATGCGTTTTTAATTAATGTGTCAATAGCAGGAACTACTTGGGCTTTATTTTATCTCTTACTGAAACTTGAATGCATTTAAGGGTTCTGCTGCAATTGGCTTCCTCGGGCAGGTGCAGCAGGAGATGTGTCCCCTCTGGTCTCCATAAATCACACTGAATTCAGTGTCTTTTGAGGGTACAGAGGAAGATATTTCAGTTGTCTGCAGCCTACCTACTTGCACCCTTCCCTCCCTCCTTCCTCAAACCAAATGCCACAATTTTCCATAATGCAGCCCTTCATCATTTTTTGTTGTTGTTGTTGTTGTTCCATGCTTTGAACACAAAGCAGGTGAATTATAGCTACTGAGCATAACAATTAATTCTTCAGCTGTCATTTTAGGGGACTGAAATTTAGGTCTTTCAAGTTTCTGAGCCACACCTCTAACAGAGACATGTTCTTGGGTAACCGCACAAGCTCCCAACAAGATAACACAAGGTGTAAATTAAATTCTCTTTAAAAATTGGCACTTGAGTAAATGGGAGCACCCACAACCTGCATTCACGCTTGTTTTGTTGTCTCTGTATAATCAGCTTTCTGTATACGTTCAAAAAGCAAAGCTAACTGAGATTGTGTGATGGTGAATGAAAGATGCACAGCTACCCTCCCCCCGGCCGCACCCAGGTCAGCCCTTGTTTGTGTCACTGCAGGCAATTAACAGTGCTAAAAACCACATGTGGCTTCTATTCCAAAATGCCATTTGATAGTATCAGGAGGCTTGAACATTCCAGAAAAAAATATGTTTGTTTTTTAAAGGGAGTTTATTCTTCAGCATTAAGAAATGCTGAACTAATAAAAGGTATCAAGTGTGCAGCATCAACAAGTAGATATTTGCTGCAAGGTATGATCTGGTTGGGATAAAAATGCTTCATCTTTAGTATAATATATGCTTAAAATGAACTGTTGTTTATTTATGTGTTCTACTTTGATCCTTATGTGTAGTGAGACACTACGCTGAAATGAATGCGCATACCATCAATAAAGGAGAAGATCCTTAACACCTTAACATATGGGCATGTGCTGCCGTGGCCACATAATAAACAAGGGTGTAAGCTTTTCCGAGCTGCCCCAAGATGGGGAACTTTTACCTTCTGTTGTTCCAGTGAGAGCAATGGAGTGCATTCTCTGGCATTGGCCAGGAAGGGAGAACATGAGGATGAATAATTACTGTGGATTTGCCAGATATGCTGTAACCCTATATGTGCATCTTGATCCAATAGTAATGAATATTAGTGTGCATCTTTACCTGCATGATGTCTTCTGAGTAATTTTGTTACTTTTATCAAAGAGGGTTTCAGGGATTTGGAGTAGCCTTAGGACAGGGATAATTTCACTGACTAGCCTTGGTGCTAATTATTTGAAGCTAATCAGTCAGTGATATTTTTGTTAAATTTCACTGTGGAGTGAGAAAAGATTGAATGTGAATGGTGTGGCTGGAAATTTCTTGAGAAATATTTGAGTTTATTTTGCAGTGGCAAATAGGATCACAGCAACAGAAGAACACTCCTGCTTTTAGTGTCTTTCTGCTGAGTGTTTTGGTGGATCACTACCTGGAGAGCACTGAAGTACCCCTCTGCCATTCACATCATGTAGTAAGGGTGTTGTTCTGGTGGAAGAATCTCCTCCCCCAAGACAAGGGCTGCCCTAGACCTCAGTCTGGTTCTTCTGAATCCTGACACCAGTACACTCACCGAACATAAGCCACATTGTTGCCTGCTTAGCACAGTCTGCAGCTTTTTCTGGATTTATTGCCTTGCAGAGATAAAGTGTGCTATTCAGTCTTAAAAATCCTACCTCAGCAAATGAACATCTTAAAAATTTTTAAAACTAGAGGGAGAAGCCAAGAGCTAGGAGGAGCTAGCAGCAACTCCCATGATGTACCAGAAAGAGAGAAAACTCAAATCTGGCACTTTCCATCACTTGCTTCTTGATGTAGTACAAGAGAAACGTTTCTCAATATTGTCTGCTATTCCGATAGGGAAAATAACTGGGGATGTTACTGCTGCTTGTGCTGATGTCAGTACCTCCTACTTTGTAAGCAGAGTTTATCGGCTTGTGCCATGAATCTACTGTCCTTCCTCTCCACACGTGGAAATTCAGCTTCCAGGAGAATTGTCATTTCAGTTTTACTGGGGGAATGAATTGGTAGAAGTTCAGGAGTAAAAGACAGTATCTAGGAAGTTACTTATGGCAGAATATCCTTCTCAAAGGCATGTTTAATCCTGCTGTGGAGCAGGCTCTGGTCAGAGCTGGGATTATGTTGAACTGTCTGCCGATATGTCGAGCGAGCCTGTCGGTAATATCTGGGTGATGGTTTGGAGCTCAGAAGGGACAGATGCTATCATGCTTTGCAATGCAAAGTTTAAAGGGTGTGATACTAAATTCACAAGATGGCATAGTTTGGTAAATGATGCACAAACTGTATGGTTTCATTAAGGAATGACTCTTTCATAGCATGGCACTCTATTAATATGAGAAGCATTGTTTTAATTATCTTAGCTGATGTTCCTCTGAAACTGCTTGGTGGGTAATTTTAGTGGATGCATGTCATCGTTTAGGAATGGTATTCTCCAATTTAGTCTTCCCACTGAAACCACTCCAAACCACTCTTTGCTCACTCACTTCCCCTCTCCTCATGGTGGGCTGGAGAGGAAAATTGGAGGCACAAAAGGTAAAAATCATGGGTTGGAGTAAGAACAATTTACTGGAAACAGCAATGAGATAAGAAAACTAACAGGTAGCAGCAACAATACTAATGACAGAGGGTACAAGAAAGAGGTAAATGATTCACACACAGAAACCCCCTGACAATACATGACTGCAACCTCTGCCATGCTACACTGACCCTGAAGGGAGCTCTTCCCCCGTGCCCAGAAAACTACATGGGGTGGCATAGAACAACCTCTGGGTCCTAGCCATGTACCCTCCTGGCTACTGCAAAAATGAACCCTGTTCTGACTGGAACCAGGGCAATGTGGAACAGATATCACTGCACTGGCAGGTACAACAGCCAGCATCTTATTTGCTTACAGATGTTCCAAGCAATCATGTATGACACCTTCCTGCAAATGAGGCAAATCCCGCTTGGCGCTCAAGCCTCTGAGGAAGAAAACTTTTATATTGTAACATTAAAGGCAGACACTTTGTTTTAATCACTTGCCAAAACAGCTGAAAACAATTATTAATTAATAGGAAACATTGACTTTTAACTTTGTAAACTCTCCAAAGAAGTGTCTGTGACAACTTGCATCTGGATTTATGGATAATTTGGATGCAGTGAAAATGGGCATCGTACTGCAAAGGTTGACTGCTTTAAATTGATTTTAAGTGTACGCATAGTGCTCTTAAAATTAATATGTTTATAAACCTAAATTGGTTCAGTTGGATGCCTTTTGTTCTCTTTGTGGTTTCATTTGAAGGAACAACAAAAAACTGTGCTTGTTTGTGTGTTTAACCAAAATGTTAAATGCAATTAATCCACCAAAAGCATACAAATATTTTTTTGAATAATAGAGGCGCCCCTTTCACAGCCTCTGTGGTATTTAGCACTATGGTTTGGAGAGTCGAAGGCAACTTTTTCACATCTCATAAATAAAATTTATAAAATCTTTTGCTTGGCTTGTTTAGTTGGAACCAACACAGTGCAGCACCCTCAGTTTTTCTTGTCTGCTTTGATAAGGCTGAAGTTAGTATATATGGTTAGGGAGAGGTGGCATTCCTAGTATTTTAGATTCTGGATCTTACTTTCCCTTCTGAAAAATACTGCATCTGACAAATACACCTCCCATTAAATAAGGAGGGAGTGAATATTGCAGTCTGAGATAGAGTTCCTGTTTGGTCTGACTAGGGAGTGATTGTTTGGGATTTCATCATGCAGATCTATGGCTTTTGCCTCTTTTGTCAAAAAAAAAAAAATTTCCTTGGACTTGGTCAGAAACAGAGAATATCTAAAATACTTCAACAAGATCAGACCACAAAAGTTAACTTGTTATCTTAACTGAGAACCTTGATACATCCCAATTATTTTAACTATTGGGAGAGTGACTCAGCCTGTCTGCTTATAGCCAGTCCTCAGTTATTGAGAAATTCATGGGGAATCCTATGACAACTTTAATAACAGCAGATTTCTCATTAGTTAAAATCTCTTTTCTAGCAAACATGAGAGCTTTGTTTTATGCATTTGCTCCTAAGATTCTTCTCTTAAAAATGGTGTGTGTTCTTATCTTTTAAAAACGGTCTATGTTCTTATTCTTTTATTTAAAATTCTACTAGTCCTGCTAAACCAGCAACTTGCTCTTTGTCAGGTAACTCAATCTGAGCTCATCTATGCATGGAACTGACTCTTAACTGTGAGGGTTGTCCTGTCACACCATGTAGCTTGGGTGATGGACAATTTGTGTACATCCAGAGTCTAAACCTGGGTATAGAGAGCCAGGTACCAGACTTCATCCATGTCATTTGAAGAAACACCATCTGTTTCCCTCTTTGGTATGCTTACTTCTTAATAGTTTATAATGACTGGGAATTTCCTTAGTTGTCATTGTCCTTTGGATCAAGGCACAACATACCTGGCTATTCACTAGCCAATGGAAGGCAGATGGGTCTGGTAGGACTACGTAAATCCTATATTTATGGTTAAGAAGAAAATTGTTATGCTGTTCCAAGATTGTGCCTTCAGATAATAATGCTTTGCTATTTCTGGAATGTTTTGCACAAGTCTCATAAAGAAATTGAGCTTGTCCTTGTTTTATCAAACAGCTCAGACTTAAATGGCCACTGAAATTATGCCTTTATCTAGTTTTCCTTTCCCTTCTCCTCCCCACCCAGCACAGTGCTCCTGTTGGAAGGGGAGGGTTGGAATGATGCAGCAGCTTAAAAGCCAGATGTGTTGGAATGAAGGGCAGTGCTGGTGCATTGATGGAGTGATATCTCTACTTTTGTTGATAGTGGTCAATTAGCGCAGTAACAGTGATCATATAAATATCTGGGGATTTTATAGGCTGAACTATAGTAACTGCTCCAGTTTATATTTGTAACTACTGAACTCATACACATTTATTCTGAAATTATTTTTCATTACAAATGGTGGCTATTTGGACAAAGAACTTCATCATCTCAAAGCAGTTATCTTTCTGCAAGTAGATAATTGGGTCATTAACAGCTTTTTCTCAAAAGAAGGGGAAAAATTGACTAGTCTAATACTTTCAAATGCAGACTGAAAGTTAAAAATCACATAATTTCTGCAGTGGGTTGGGCATTTTCTGCACCTTTTTTCTTTACCACCTGTTGCTTGATGCACTGCTCAGTCTGGAGACCTGTACTAGACATTCGACCTACCAGGCATAGCAGAACAGTGAACTGCACTCATGGCATCTCCAGAGCATTGTGACCAATTGCAAAAGAAAGCAGTAGATTACTTCTGGTTACTCACTGGTGTATTAGATTTCTCCTAGCAGAACCATTTTCAGGTTCCTGGGTTGTATGTGCCAGATGGAAATAATTACTTTCACTGTGCTCTGGGGTATTGCTAACTGAACATGAAAGGCAGTGTGGCTTCCCTCTCCCACCACCCAGGGTTTAGGATATGCCTAGCTGGAGTGCAAAGAGGATCTGGGTTGCCTCCTGAGTTTCATTTTGGTGTTCTTCATTATTTCCACAGAAGCAGTAGAGGGGTAAATATAAATATAAATTCCAAATGGCAACCTCTGGAGAAGGTGTGAATCTGAACTGTGACAGCACTTGTTGAGAATGAATTCAGAGTAGTCTTCCTTTTAATGCTTGGTTTCCACATGGATTGTGATGATTTGGGGATTGTCGAGATCAGTGAGGCTCCTTTACATCAGTATTTGTTTTGATCAGTGTCCTTTCTGAAGACCTCAGTGCCTAATCTCGGGCACAACCCCCATGCAGCAGAAACCTTTCCCAGCTCTTGAGTTGCCTAAACACAACCTGAGATTGCAGTGTCCTCTGATGCTTCTGCATGTAAAGAGTTGTTTGGATTTGGTCTATTCCTCTCCAGCTCTTTGGATCTTCCAGGTATGTGAAAATAATGGAATGTTAACATTTTAAAATTAAAAAATAAACCATGATTCGATATGCCAGCTTCAGAGGACAACTGCTGATTATAGTACACTTTTCTGTGCTGTCCTCTTTCTGACTGCTGTTTTCTGGTACTGTAGTAGAAAAACATTTGTGTTATCCTCAGTGTTATCCTATGCTTACAGAACATGGGAACAGGCAGATATCTAGGTATAGAAATCTGGCATTAAACAAGTGATTTGTTAATTTTCTGCAGTTGTCCAGAAAGTAAAATGCATTGTGCTACCACAGAGCAGTCCTGAGAGCACTCCTTTAAATCAACAAGCTATTTCTTTTCATTTGGCCAGCTTGCTTAAGATAGAAAGTGCCAGCCAAGTCTCTCCCCTGGCTTTCATCTGTATTAGTGGAGCAGTTTGCAAATGGAAGCTGGGAAGTGCTGTCCTTGTAAACAATACTGCAAACCCCAGTTTCAGAACTGGGAAATGCCTGCCTGTCCACACAGGTGGAATTCAACAGATGCTGAATTTTGCAGTTGTTTTATACCTCACAGCGTAAAAGCCATCATATGAACATTGAGGAAAGGCCTTTTCCCCACCAAAACTCTCAAATAATCTTACCAGTGAAGAAAAGCTGCTTCCCCTCTACTGAAGGGAACATCAGTTAGAGGCAGGGATGTGCAGCAATAAATGAGAAGTTTTGGTCTAACCAGTCTTTTTCCTCACATAAGATCAGCAGAACACTATTTGTTGCAGTGTGTTGTTGAAGTACCAATATTTGTTCTTTTTTTTTGAAAGAAAAAAAGGTTGATTTGATGAAAATCAGCAGAAAACTGCAGGAAGCTGCTGATGTGGAAGATTTTCACATCACACCAAAACAATATTTTTTATCAGGCTTTTTTCTTTAAGGTGTCACTTTGCAGGGCTGCATGCTGATGATAATGTTTTGCTGCTAAAGCTGAAGGAAATGAGATTGATGAAAATTTTCTATGTGAAAACATGTAGAAATTGACTTCAAACAGAGAAACATCTGTAAAACATGAACGCGGCAGAGATGTTCCACAGGAATGGTTCAGCTATCAGGAATATGAACTGCTGTGAGCATTTCTCCTCACAGATTTGCATAGATGGAGATACATTGATTCAAAACAGAAGGATTTTGATGAACAGATATTAGCTTCAGTCATAGCTGAGTAAAGAGGAAAAAAGGTAGGTCACATTCAAAACAACGGAAACTCAACAGCTTAATTATACGCTATGAATGGTCCTACCTCTTCAGTCAGCAAAGATGGAAAAGTCCTTTGTTAAGTGTTACTGGTACACGTGAAACTGCGGTCTTCAAGCCTATGCCAGCTGCTTCTGAAATCACAACAGCAGACACTGCAAGCTGTGCTGCAATTTCTTTTGCCGAAATCATGTGGTTTAGCCTACAAGTGAAACTTAATCAGGTCAAATGGAAAGGTTTGGATTTGATAAGTGAGTTGATACATGTTTTGTGAACTTCTGTTGCTCTTTTGCCTTTTCAGTTGAGAAATACTTAAAACTTTGGACAAAATGAGTTAGTGAAAGTAATGCAACAGCTTAGATAATGTAACTTTCATGATGGCTAAAGGATGGCTCAACATCAATTATATATGATCAGTAAATAAGGGTAAGCTGAAATTATAGACTGACAGTGCTTAGGAGGGGACTTGGAGGATGTGTGTAATAGGTTTGCCTCCTTCCAAAACTTGTTGGACTAGCAACCTTACTAGAGGAAAATCACTGTAATTTAGTTTTTGCTGGCAGTATCAGCAATGGAATCTAGAGCATAAATACATTGCTTTGTATGTATCTTAGCCCAGATCTAACATGGGAGCAAGTGAATATGGGAAAGTTTGCACTGTTGGTGCTGCTCCTTTTTTTAAACAGGAACAGGGACAGCTCAGGTTTGGTCATGCTGGAAAGCAGGCATACACAAAAAATATTACCTTTATTTCGTCCCAAATACCTTATTGAAAGGAGATACGAGCCCACGTTTTGTCTGGTCTAACACAGAGATGCTCAGGCAAACAGTGGGGATGCTCTCAGGCTGCCATGGAGGAGGCAGATGGAGAAGCTCATAGTTCAAGCTTCAGGCTTGGCATGGGAAGGCAACTCCCTTTGCACCCAGACCCTGTCTGGGATGAAAGCAGTAATCACTGCAAATCTGGACTGTCCCCAAGCCTCACATGTGACAGAAACATTCATATTTCCTTCAGTCCAGTTCGTGGGAAGCATCTGACACAGCTCATGAGATTTGATTTGTGGTGTCTCTGGGGAGGGATTTATTTCTTATGGTAGGTGAAGACTACAGACAAGGAGAACTGTGGGTCTTGGTTTTAAGCACTGGAAGAGTAGGGCAGCCAAGCTTTATACTGAATGCATTCAGTTCCAGCTCCTGTGAGCCAAGGAAGCACTTGTGGTGACATGTTTTGCCAAATAAATTAGCACAGTCAGTCCCAGCCAGCCCAAAATGCGTCACTGGCCACTTTGGTGGCCTTTCCTGCCACACTTGTAAGAAACCAAGAAAACACTACAATATGGAGAGACAAACTTTTGAGTTTGTGCCAGCATGCACCTGTCAACAGGGCTTTGTTGAGGTCTCTGACCTCCAAACATAGATAAGCTGCTCTTGTGGGTTAGGAGATTTGAAGCTGCTGGGCTGAAATCCAGCGCGTTACAACCCAAGCTCTTTACCTTTTCCTTGGTTAATAGGTGCTTGAACTATTTGGCAGGGAGCCAACGAGGTCTGCTAGGTCTGCAATGGGGCAAGGAGTTACATTAAAAGACCCAGTTTCTAATTAATCCAGGGCCTTTGTCACTCTCTAAGTGGCTTGCCCAAAGTAGCATTGGTGCAGTGTCACCCTGTCTTGTGGGTGTGAGACCGGGTAGATGAGGCCTCCAGTTCTGCTAAGCACTGAACTACAGTACAGATCATTAACACTTTGAAATTATCCTTAGAAAAGTGCTATAAAATTATCTATATGATTATATCTTGAGGGTCAGAAGGCCAAACAGAGTTAAGTGGCTGATGTTTTCTCTTTTGGGCTGGAGTTCACCATTGCCCCATGCTCTCTGCTGGGGCTGTTTTTCAATTAAAATAGAACTTTGCATGGAGCTGTTCTTGGTGTGACTCCTGTTCAGATGCGATGAGAATGAGAGAGAACTCATAACCAAAAATTAGCCTAATTTTTTTCTTCTTTCTGCATTTCTGATGGTAGGTGCTGGCTGTGGGAAGATTGCTTTGCTGTACCAGTCTGCAAGCATTAGTGTAGCTTTGACCGAGGTTGCAGGAGATGGTCCTTGCTGCAGATGTGGCTTTACTAACCCACATGATCGTTTTTGATATGCTCTTGGTTCATGGCAAGTATCTCTCAAAAGTAATCTGTCTTTTTCAGCACTGAAGTACATCACGTGTGAAAATATGATGATGCGGTAACCCTATGACAGAAGTTTTCGGTGTAGTAGTGTCATGGTGAATATCCCTTTTGAGTAACTGGGATGGGGTTCACTAGCAAAAGACCTCATGATACTTTTATGGTTAACTGATCAAAGCTATGATTAGCAGCACAGTGCTGGCTGTGCCCATTCCTCTGCTGCTGGTTGCGACTGAAATGATGATCATCTGCGATTCACTGCAGACCCTGCATATACCTGCCCATTGCTCTAGCAATTCTTCCTCATAGGCAATTTCAGATCCCTCAAATTCTACTTGCTCAAACAGAATTCATTTAAAAAAATCAGACCAATAACCAGACTTGAGCAGGAAGTTTATTCTGTTCTCTGTAAATATAGCATGTTTGTTAATATGGTATAAATTGAGCTGAGATATAAGATCTAAGAAACAGAACTTGGGTTGCCGGAGTTCTGTGTGGTGTGTATTTAATGAATTTTCACTTAATCATCCATTAATATGTATTAATAAAATAAACACGTCAATTTAACAACACAGTACTAAATACTGTTCTGAAAGAAAAACACATTGACCAAACTAAAACAACTGCATTTCTTACTAATCTACATAATACATTTTATTTAAAATGAGAATTTATAGTATTTGAAATATCCTACCACATACTGAAACTTTTAGTGTAAACTGCCACTTTCTGACTATCACATATTGAAATACTTGTGGCGCATAGTGAAATTTATGTTACATTGTGTAAAATATATAGTGAAACTGAACTGATGTATAATGAGACACACATGTGCCTGCAATGACTTATCAGTTCCATTATTTTCTAACTAACATTATTTTCTCCATCGAGTTTTTCTGGGTCAGAGGAAGATGATGGTACAAACCAGGACTAGTACTACAATGGAAAGTTTAGACCCAAACTTGCGCAAAATCCCAATCAAGCTGAGTTATCCTTTTCCCTTTTCCAAGATAAATTCTAAATGTGAAGTCTGCTAATGGTTGCAATATGTCTCTCTTTCTCTGCCAAAGCTTCATTACGAACATCAACATCACCCCAGTCAGGGAAATACCACCAGCCACAAGTGGAGAGGCCGAGTGCCCAGTCCTCAGCAGTTTTTAGCAGAACAGGGCTGCTTCATGAGAGACTCTTGTGAGGTATATGGGGCCCTGCAGGAGCACCCAAGTGCAGGTTGGGTCATTCAGACCCATTCAGGTCTTGTGGAAAGGGGTAGGTGAACATCTCGGACCTGACTTGCTTTGTCCACCAGTAGTCTGGACCTCCTGTGAAGACTGAGGGAGGATGGGCAGCACTGGTGATGGCTGTGACATGCAAAATATCCTTCTCCGCTGCTTAGATTTGTTTTTTTCTTATTTAAGTTAGGTCCTGACTATGCAGCCAAGCATTCCTGCTGGGCAGGGCAGGCAGGCTGGCCACTGGGTGTGCCCTGTTGCCGGCAGAAGAGGACTGTAGTAGCCAGTCCAGCAGCTCCTGGCCTCCTGGTGACCTGGGGTGCTCCTCTGCAGGGCTGTTGTTTGCAATTCACACTTGCTCTCCAACTTCAGCAGTGGTTTGGGCTGAAGATGTCAGCAACTAGGCTGGCTGGCTTGGGAGGTGGTTTTATCCCTGTCTTTGTTGACTGTGATCCTTGCAGGTCCCACCTGGCACAAGGCTGCAAGATTTCTCCAGCCCTGTCCACTCCTGCCCAGAACTTGCTCTGACCACAAACAGTGCTGTCTCCAAGAACTGGCCAAAAAAGAAACTGAGGTCCCAGTGTTGCTCAATGAAAAGAGTGGGAAACAAACAATAAATCTCACACCTCCTTGATCCTATTCTGAGCTCTATCAGAGGGATTTCTTTTCTGGGTTATCTTTTACCTGGTTTTTCACCCATGCCTGTATGACCAAAGCATTTAACACTTGGAAAGTGATAACTGCAGTGAAGTTCCCTCTTTCTGATCTGCCTCAACACTCAAGTCCAGGTGTGTTTATCCTGTTCTTGCATTGGACTATTGGCCTTTTGCTAAACCAAAACAATTTAGGCCATGCTGAAATTGAATGAACACCTTCCTACTTCATGTCTGTTGTGCAATCAATGCTCATCAAGAATGGTTTAAGGCACAAGACAAAACACACCCTGCATTTGAGGGTAAGGTGTATTAACCCTTCCACTTGGAATGCCTAATTGCTCAAATATTGCCAACATTGTTCAAACTGCCAGATATGTTAGGGAACAGGCAGAACTGGAGGGACAACTCTATATAAGGGGTATGACAAATTTATTGGGTAAATTGTATGGGAGTGCTTAACCCTTCACTCTGTTCTGTTTTTTGTAAGGACAGCTGCCAAGTAGAGTTGGTCATGACTAATTCATGTGAGGAAACAGCAGAGAGAAGTTAAACAGCAACAACCAGTTTAATTTCACTTGTCACCAGTAAGACCTAACTTAAATTTCAAAAGGAGATGAAAGCTAAATTTTCTATTTGCTCTCTATGTTTTAAAAGCTGCAAGAGAGCTTGAAGAGTGACATGCTCTGCATTATTAATGCTACCTTTGTCTTTAGAGCAGGGAGAGGACACAAACACAACTTAATTTCTGTGTATACCAGGACAAAAATTTCTCCAAAGCATTGCATTTGTGTTCTACCCCATTTCTGGCTTTTAAAAATCTTTCTAGAGATACATTGGTTATCCCTGAAGACGGGCAGAGCGTGGGCTCCTACATGTGTCAGAGAAGAAGTAACCAGGAAACATATCCTAAGTATCTGAGCATCAACTCTAGCAAACACATAAGGCACAAATATTTCACAGGTGATACAACCAGTCACCTGCTACCTCTTTTTTGACCTGTCTTATCTCCCCTGAATCAAAGGGTGCAACAATGGTGATAGTGGATGTATTTAGACAACAGAGTAAAAGATGATTTGTCAACAGGGAAACAGAAACATTTCATAATGCTTGGAAGAAAATCCATAGCATAATCCCAGAATAATAGATTTTTAATCCTTGATTGTTTCCTTGTATGATATAAGCTATTGAATGTCACCCACTCCTTTGAACCCTTCTGCAACTTCATTGAGATAGAGCATTTCCTTTTGAAAGATGTTAGGTCCAAACTGAAACACTTACCAGTACTTCACCTCTTTGGCTACATTGTTGTTTTACTAAAACAGTATAGAGCAAAACAGGAATCTTTTCAAAGGCAGTACATAGAATTATTATCCCTTTGGGCTAACTTCAGGAAGCCAAGCATACGGCTGAGCTTTTGTAAGATCAGGCTTAAACTCAGGTCTCTTCATTTAAGATGCTTCTGCAGAAGCCATTCTTGATTTAAATGTCCAGCACATGAACTGTAGATGAAGGACATTCAAAACCAGGCTGCCAAGCTGGATCTGCCCTCTGCTGAGCTGGGTGAATCTCTGTGGGGAGGCTGAAGGCAAATGGTTCTTGTATACATTAGCAGCTTAGCAATTTTCTCAGCATCCACAGAAAAGCTGAGGGTGATCACTTGCCAGCAAAGGGGACACTTTGATAACATGGGCCCAGTTATTTTTTTCCCTGGCTGCCCATATCCAATGATGGAGATGTCAGTGTGCTAACAAGAGCTCCATATCACTGGATTTCCAGCTCCTGGAGAAGTATTAGCAAAGTAAGATGTGTCAAAATAAGGAAGACCCTAAAACGTTGGGTAATGTGGTAATATCAACCCAGCAAAATACTGAAGGTGAGCTTTGGCAGGGTGGCAGCAAGCTTCTGAGGAGCCACAAAGCATTGTGGATGTTATAGTTTGTCAAGTCATGGGTGAAATTTGGTGCCTCAGAGAAAAGTCAGATGAGAAACTCTGGGCCTTTAAACGTGGGAGAGTTGAATCTATCAAAATAGTTTCACTTTGCATCTACAGACTGTGAAAAGAAGTTCTTCTTTTTTTTTTTTTTTTTTTTTTTTTTTTTTTTTTTTTTTTTTTTTTCTTTTTCTCTCTCTTAGTATTTCATCTCACCCTTGCTCTTAGCTGTGTGGGTCCCCTCGCTTAGGAGACACCAGGTTTTCCAAAGGAAGGTGATGTTTCACCACTTCGCTCCACCAGAAATCCTCCTTTTGGGAAGACTGAAAAACCTGGTGGTCACCTAACCCTGTGGCCAGTGTGGTAGCAGGGCCAGCAGCACCAGGGGGAATCCAGGGACACCAGGGATGCTCACCAAGGAGGCAAGAAGATGGGGCTGGGTGCAGGGAAGGGGAGAATGAGTAAAGTAACAGGGATGGAGAGAAAGAGGTTCACTACTTTCCCATGCTGGTCTGTGTAATGGGTGACAGGCTTTTCCTGGCAGCAGTACCATGGTCAGCAGAGCTGGTGGCTTGATTCATGGAAAATACCAATCCTGCTGTGTTGTGCTGATATACTGTAGGACAGCCACAGAGTGGGACAAATCTTGCCAGTGTGTGTGCTTTCCAAACCCTGACAGCTTGCCCAGGCATTCAGTGAGAACTGCACCAAGACAGCAAACTTGGATGCTCAGAGGTTGAGAAAAGCAAGAATAAAGGCTCAGTCAGGCCTGTACGAATGTGTGTAATGACATGGTCTTTACAGGATGCATGCAATCTTTCCCCTTGGCTTGTGGAATCAGAAACTAAACAAGGCTCTAATGTGTAAACCCCACATCTTGGAGGTGGTCTCTGTTGAGAGGGGAGGGGTAGATGGAAGGACTGTCTTGGCCAGGGAGTGGTGTGCTGCCTAGGGGAAACATTTTCCACTGCCTGTCACCCAAGGTGTCCTGGAGTAAGTCACTCAACCTGAGTTTTCACAGGCTGTGCTGTATGGTAATCTCTGGTTATGTTCTTGGCTTGAAGAGATTGAAGATTCCCAGTGACCCCTGAAGTTAGGATAAGCTATACTACAGTCAAATAGCACTTGGGATAAACTGCCCTGGAAAATCTGGGCACTCAAAGAGAGTACTTGACTTGAAACTCCTGTATTTTGCTTTTTTTTTTTTTTCAGTCATGCATAGGGCTACCACCTTCCTCTCCCACATGGATGCTGAATGGCACAGGTGAAGCCTTCAGCCATCTTCCCAATGGGTCCACTGAAAGCACTAAGGAGCAACTGGCCTCAGCTGGAGAGCAGGGGAGGAGCACAAAGGCCAGAGCCATAAGGCCAGCAACAAACATGGGAAGAGAGGGATGGTATCTCTGTTCTGCCTCATGGAGGATGAGCATTTTGCACATTGAGTGCTGAGCAAGGTGTAAGTCCTGTGGGAAAACCAGCATGTGATCCTGTAAGCAAGGGCTGCTCCTGAAGGTATGTGCAGACAAGCTTAATTAATTCTGTCTCTTTATAACTTTTTTTGGTGCTTGGTATTTCAACCTTGCTTGCAGTGTGGCAGTGCAAGGAGAGAGGTGTATGTATGCAAGTGAGTGAAAGTAGCATCAGCATTTTGATTAAAACAAGGTTTCTGTTAGATACAGACACATGTCCAACCTGATACCTGTTTGTTTCCAAGTGATGTGAAGGCCCACTCAGTTCATCACACTTCTGGGGGCCCAGCCTTTTAATAGCATGTAACATTAATTTCTGGCAACAGATGAGAGTTAATACATTGTGTTTAAATCTGGGATGAGTTGTTGACCAGCTGTGGTCTATGTGCAGAGATACCAAATGCTTTTCTTTGGATAATGTCAGTTTCAGCCTGCAAACCACATGTGGGTCAGAGGCAGGACTGAGGATCAGCAAAAATAACCTATTTAATCTCATGAAGCCATGTTTCTCCTGTGAGTGTTCGGTGCAATTGTCCTCTAATGATTTAAGCAGTTCAGAAAGTTCTGGGTGAGGTGGCTCCTTTTTCAGTGCAGCACGTCAGTCAACGCTGGTGGAAGGTTTCTGCCCTTCTGTCTGCACCAGAGAGGTAAATTAGTTAAGCAGAGGCATGAATTATTTGCATGCAGCTGAGGTGGCAAATGTGTTATCTCAACAGCAGAAAAGGAAATGGTTCTCTATAGATTATTAGTTACTGAAAAAGCAAAGGCATGTCTTGTGTTGCTGCCACTGGTCTGACTGTTGAGTAGATATGGATCAATATCCCCCCTTCCTCCTCACCCCCCTTGCTCTTCACATTTTCACTTAGGCTGAGGTGAAGAGGTTTCACTTTAATATATGTCATTCTTGTATTGCCAAATGGCATGCCAGAGTAACTGAACTGGGCATGATCTGACTCTCTGTTGTGTGCTCTCACATGCAATCCCCTCGTGGGAAAATGCTGAGAGAAAATGGAAATTTAAACTGTGCACCTAGCCACTGTGGTTTCTTGGGTTTTTTAATAGTGTTCATTTGTAAGGTCCTTGGGGCAGAGAGAGTTTGTGTTGAGTTCAGGGTAGTCATAGCCTGTGAGTGAGGATTTCTAAATATTACGATATTTCAGATAGAACTGTAAGAAACTTGTTCTCTCTACAAACAACAAAATACATGCTGTTACAGATCAGAGGACCTCAAAACAAGGTACAAATATTAGTCCTACACCACAACTTGCACAAGTCTTGTACTTATTCTACAAATGAGTTGGGCCCTGTATGGGAAGATCAACTGACTTGTTCCAGACCTCACTACTAGTTAGTGCAGGTACCAAAACCAGAACCCAGCCATCATGGCTCCAGGATCCTTGTCTTTAATGCAAAACTTAGCTCTGGCCTTGAGGTATTGAAGTTTCTAGATTAAAAATTAAAAATTTGTCTTCAGATTTCCATCATCAGATAAGCTTAATATTGGATATATTCCCCTGTGTAGATGCTCATCACTGCTTTAGTGTTTAGATTGATCTAAATAATTACATTGAAAATTAATAATAATAAAAAAAAAAAGTAGTAGGAATGGCATCCATTGGTATTCCCAGATTTAAATACCCCAGATCTGGGAGAAATGCGAATCTGTAGCTGAGCTCTGTGGCTGGATGTATTTTTGGAATCAGACCCACATGGGGCTGAGGCATTCCCTTGTGGCTAACAGGTGCAGAGGGAGATGGTGGGCAGGAGACCAGGGGCAAAGAACTGAAGTTCAGCATGTTCATGTCTAACAAGACACTTAAAATGTTTTGCAGGGGTGTGTGCTGCTTCAGGAAATGGATATGATGGCCAGGGAGGGCCCTTGTTTTCTGGCCTCCTCAATTTGGATGAGTAGCTGAGATTCTGAAGGAAGGGAGCACTGTGCCTTCATTAGGGCCTGCACACTTTGCTCCTCAGCCTGCCTCCTGGGCAGGTATTTGCCAGCAGAATAAGCATAATCCTGCCCTAGACAGCAGAAAAGCCCATGCCATGTTGCCTCTGTCCCAAAGGAGCCTGAACCACTTGCACCCCCAGCCACTGTTCCACCTCATCTCCTGGGCTCCTTTTTGAGCTCCAGCAAGACAAGTGACAGTGCATCAAACAACACAGTCATTCCTGAATGTTGTCTCTGGAGGGGATTACAAGCTCAAGCAGGTCTGAGGGAGGAAGGAAACCTGCACCTCCTTCTTAGCTGCTATGTAGGTCATAACTTCATCTGAGAAATACTTGGGTATTTTATGGCATGGGGCACCCGAGGAGGGTGAGGGGAACCAAGATGTGCCAGGGGAGCTGCACTGAACTCCTCCTGAATGGCTCTAGATTTAGGGGGGCCATTTTTCTTCAGATTTTGGCAGCAACTGCTGAGGGTGCTGTGGGGTTCCTCTCTGCAGGGAACAGGCTTTTCTCAAGGGTGATGTAATATGGAAACTGCTGCCATGGAGCTGGACACAGGACCCCCAGGCAGCAGGAGCAGGGATGGAGGATGTGGGGGACCCCTGAGTCACAGTGCACAGCAGGACAGCCACTATGGACATTGTCATGTAGTCTAAAAGATGGGTGTTTTTAGCAAACAGATGTAAAGATAGCAGTGCTCATTTGGAAATCAACTGCAGGGCTGTGCACAGGGATTACTTTTGAGACCACAAGCCTTTGGAGTCAAACTAGATCCATGCTTCCCAAGAGCCATGCTGCCCTGCCCTTCCCTTGCTACTGTCTCTAATCATGTGTACAATTTTTTCTAAGTGGCTTGCAGCCAGGCTTGCTCAGGGCCAGGTCAGGGAGGGATGGGCAAGCACCTCCAGCAGCTGCCCAGTTTGCAGTGGCCAAGCTGGGCCCCCAGTGGTGGGACATCAGTACAAGAGGACAGAGGTGGTGCAGGGGTTTAGGGCAGTGTGGATATAGGAAAAGAGCCCCAGCCCTGGCATCCTGGCTCTGCTCCCTGGGGTTCCAGCAAGGGACTCTCAGGTTGGCACCGGGGTTGTGGCTCTCAAGGTGGCTTGTTGCCCTACTGATCAGGTTATCAGGGTTTTGGCAAGTTGGGATGCTCTGCTGAGAAAAAGCCCTCTGGTTGTCACCTCTCTCACTTCTCTGTGCTTAAAGCATATTTTCTCAGTTTGCAGTGTCAGGGGGCTGGTTGCACTCTAAAGCAATTTGGATTCTGTGTTGATAAGGCGAGTGCAAACTGTCCCCACAGCTCTCGAGAGCAGAATCAAACTGAAACTTACCACTCAGAGTAGAAAGCACATAACACCCACAGCTACAGACATGCACAAATTGCTGCAGTATAGGTTAGAAAATGAGCCCTGTTCTGCACCTTCTGGTCTCATTAAAAACACACACACACAGAATCTTCACTGAATGACTATAAGCACCAGCGCGTGTTCCCTCCTAAACACTCAACTAACTTGTAACGGCTTATTAAAAAGGCAGATTTTCACTTTTCATGTATCCCTGCTCCCTTTCGCACCTGGTTGCAGTTTCTACAACATTTTTAACTTCTGGGTTTGTTTTTTTTCATTACTGGTTGCGAGTAAAGTGAGACCTCTCCAGAACACCACCCAGACTGGTTGACTGGGTAGGGACATGGCTTCAGTGCAGCCAGAAGATACCAAACTCTCCCCTCTTAGTAAAGAATTTCTGCATGGGGCTGTGAGGCTCACCAGAAGATCAGACCTTGTCTGTAAAGATGTACAGGACCTGTCCTTTAAAAACAAAAGGCCGTCTGAATGCACAGGGAAAGGGGTGGGGAAGAAAATGTCCCCTGTGGTTCACAGGTGGATAGTCCTCACACAGAAAGTTTTACCATAGGAAAGCTGCAGAGAAGCTGGGAACTATGATATTCAAGAAATCGTGTACAGAATCCTGACTACCACACTCCTCTTCCTGTGCAAAAACTGATCTCCACTCTGCTCATTTAAGGGAGGATTTACTGTTTAAAACTCAACTGCTAAGGGCAGGAACATTGGGGTTTCCTTAGTCCCAAGACTAGTATAACACTGTGATGCCCAAGTCCTCAGCACAGGCAAACGTGGAAAGAGGTTTCCAGCTTTGATTTTGCTCTGCATGGTTTCAATACTACAGGAATCACTTCTCTTCCCAGCGGTGTGGCCACTTTGGGGATAGGAATGCTGTAAGGAATCTCACTTGGTCCTTGGATAAGGAAATGATCAAGGACTTGCTTATTCACAATTAATGGAGAAAAAGAGCTGAAAGCCTTTATTAATCATTGCACAATAAGGAAGTCATACTGGTTTTGCTCCCTTCAATAGGGCTATTTGGTCACACCTACCTAAGTGGTTTGGCATCCCAACCATCTCTCTGCATGCAGCCAGGGAGGAGGAAGGAAAGGCCACTGTGCCCTAATGTCACCAAGGTGCCTGGCTGCCAACTCATGAGGCAGGGAGAGCTCTGAGTGCCCACCTCCCTTTCCTGAGGGGCTGGGAACCTCCTTTTAGAGGTCTCTGCCCAGTGCCCACGCCAATGCTGCCTGTCCCCATGTTTTGGGCCCAGGTTTCTGCCCCGAGACCTGGTGCCTAAAAAGAGAAGTTAATGCATGCCCTATGCCAGAGTTCCCCCTGCCAGGGAGGGTCAGGTCCTAGAGGGGTGTGCCACCTGCCTAATGACTGCAGCAACTTGCCCCACTGCTGGACTTCTGCTCCCTGGCTTACCTATTGTGACAGCCCGTCTGTTTAGCCCCCAGCAGCAGAAAGCAGTTTTTGGCTAAATGTGATGGCTGGCATGTGCTTATAAAGTGCTAGGAGACAGATGTTCAGGCTTCAGACTTTGGCTGCATTGCCCTGCCCTAGAAAAGAATACTGAGGGTAGTTTTACATTAAGTGGTGGGACAACATCAGCATCGGATAAGACAACACTTCAGGAGCCCAAGCTGTCTCTGGGGTCTTTCCTAGGTGAGCTTGTGCAGGCTGAAGTTTGCAGAGCTGAATGACCTGAGACAGCAGAGCCTGTGCTGCCTGGAGGTGGAATGTATCATCTCATCTTTCCCGGGCCAGGTTTTCCTGCACTGAGCACCTTTTGACTTGTGCCAAGCTATAAGCTGTCAGGGTAGAGGTAAGGAGACTTTTGCTTTGAAGCAGAAGGTGATGTCTGCTTGTATGCATCTCCTAGCAGACCTGACCCCTGTATCATGAGAAAAGAATACAACTTTGCATCTGAAGTAGGTACTGAGGCAGCAGGGGCTTGGTGAAGCTTAGTAGCTCCTCTTCCCTTTGGCCACCACTATGAATTGCTAGGAAATCTTTCCCAACCTCTTAAAAATGAGTGAAATCTCATGCAGCATGTGGGAAACTGTCAAGTCTTATGTCATTGATTGCAGTTAGTGCAAAGATGACCTCGATCAGTGTGTGAAAGTGCTCTTTGCCAGCTCTTCCACGGGAAGGGCAGCAGCCATGTTGGTTGCAGGATGGGCCTGTTTCAACATCTGAAGAAAAATTAAACACTTGTGGTTTTGGAAAGTGTAACATCTTTGACAAGAAGTCTTGTTTTTCTGCTGTTCCAGCAGGACTGCTCTGTACTGAAGTTGCCAAAATGTCAATCCATGTCCCCTGCATCCCAGGCTAGGCAGCTGCCTTTTCCCTGGTAGTCTACCCAGCCCCATGCAGAGGATGGAGACCTCCACCTCAGTGCCAGGGTGTCTGCTTTGATGCTGTGAGTGAGTTTTCCTTAAGCTGCCATGTCAGCCAATGTTTTGCAGATACCTGCCCCATGATGGGCACATTCCTCAGCCGCACCACATCCACTCAGCTCCAGCTCATGCAGTAATTAGCCAAGTGTTTCCTGGCTGCCTTTAATTATAGCCACAACTATTTCCCTCACTCTAACGTAACCCCTCTGAATGACAGCAAAGGTTTTGGGCCGCATCCCACGCGGTCCCAGCACGTGTTGAGACGCAGCCGTGCGCTGGCAGCCACTGATTTGAACCCAAAGGGCTCATACCCCCTAAGTGAGTCATGTTTTTCATTTTCGACCTCAAGGCCATAATTGCCCACACTGGGAATTAGCGGTGTCTCTTCCAGTACCCAGCTACGAGACACTGGGCTTTATGAACCAGCCAGAAGGACAGGATCCTCCTTACATCTGTATTTGAGTCTGTCTCAGCTGTAATTCATCCCATCCTGTGGCAAAGCAGCTCAGCTGGCAAGGCCACATTGCCCAACATGCCTGGTCCCCCAACATTTTCACCCTGATGGCAGCAAGACAGTCACCAGTCCTGCCTGCTCACAGGCAGCCAATGGCTCTGTGCCAGGGACACGTAGTCTTGCAGGGCTGCATTTTGTGGCAGCACCCAAATCGACAAGCCTTTCCCCCCTTCACCTTGCTAACGCTATTGTGGTTCGCCGACCTGGCGGTGGTGGTGTTGCCATGGCTGTGATCTGCTGCATTGCTGGTTGGAGCACATGCGTTCGGCGGCTTCCAACTGGCTTGGGGGCTGCCAGAAACCAAGGCAGCAGCTGCTGGGCTCGGCCTCGCGAGGCTGTGATCTATAACGTGCATTGTCTTTTTATGTAATGTGTTTTATTAAACATCTTCTAAAGCTTACAAGTGTCCCCAGGACATAACTCTCCAGTGCAACGTAACGCTTTGCCAAGTAATGAAGTATGATTTACGGCGGTAATGGTTATCCTATGGGTTTTTTTAAAAAATTATTACAGCAATAGCTCTGTCGAATATAGGAATATAACATGCTGCATTTGGCACGTTTATGACAACAGTGCTCTGGTTTTCTTAACTCCACAGCTCGGTGCTGGCAGTATTTCAAATTCTTGAGACAGATGTTTAAATGAATTTTTTTAAGAGGACAGTGAAATACTTTTAAAACATCTTATGGCGCTGAGTGTCTCAATATGCGCAGGAACATTATTTCTTTAACATTCAGGTAGGGCAGGGCAGCACATGGCCTCTCTGGTTTAGATCTCTTGGTAAGTGATGGAAGTAGCAAATGTTGAATTAGCTTTCTGGGGCATCCTGGCCTGCTGTTACTTCTGGGCTGAGGTGAGGAAGGGAACAGACACTTGACCTTCTCCTGGATTTAGTACATATTCACATCTCCTTTGTGAGCACTTACAACAGATCCATGTTTGTTTTGAATGCAGTTCCCACCATGCTGAGACAGGACTAAGTGGTCTCACACTGACATTTTGAGTGTCATTGTGGTCCTAGTGGTTAGGGTTTCAGGCCAGAAATGACAATCATTTGGAAAAATGTAAACGAGAACCTTGGTCACATATCTGTGAGGCAGATAGCACTCAAGTATTTCCACTGAAACACTGAAAATTCTTGGGTTTTTGGTTTTTTGAGGTGTTTTTTAAAGGTACTGCCTGAAACTGAGGAGAGCATTGTAAATAACAAAGCCAAGCTATTTGCCTCTGGCATGGCTATTTGCAAATTTCAATCAGGGAAAATCAGAACCCACAAAGGCAGAGGTTGGCATTGCTGGAGACACCACCACCCTCAGCGTAGCACATTGTTTGGGGCTGGGAGAGGGTGGTGCCCAGCAACCAGGCCAGTGCAGAGAGACTGAAGACAAGGGAAGCGACAGTAAAGCAATGAACACTTATATTTAATTTACATTTGACAATTTGCACATAAATAATGATGTAAACCAATACGTAAACATATGATAGTTTGTTGTTCTAGCAAAGTAAAAAGCCTGTTAACTTTGGTCAGAGTCTTTCTCAAGAGAGACAAAAAAAACCCCCAAAACACTGTTGATTGTTGCTACATTCACATGTAAAACGTCTAAGGGAAGGGGGAAACAGAAAGAGAAGTAACAATTCTTAAAGCTGATGCATATAAATTCTTGTAAAATTTGTATCAAATACAAGAAAGCACTACAGGCAATAATAGGAAAAGTGTGTGTCCAGTGACAGAGTAGTGATACTTTGGTTTATCCTACAATTACGTACTATATTTATGAACTATTGCTACATTTAAAAGATGTCAGCCTCACAATTTGCAGAAGTGGAAATGTAATGAACTGTAGTCCTTCAAAAGCTGTGTTGAGAGACTTTTATTTCATGATTGTTGGGGTTTTTTTTAACAGAAGGCATTAAAATGAAGTTTGCTGGAAAAAAAAGATCACTGAATCTTGGATTGCTAAGGTGGGCTATTTAAAATTTTGTAAGAATATCACCAGACAAAAAAAGAGATTCATGGAGGGGAGGTGTGTAATAATGCTACTTATATTTATGTGAGTTGACAGTGCAACTCGATAATGGCAGGGTACAATGAGGCGAGGAACTTGTCCCAACTAACTTCCATACTGCCCTTACTGTGATTTGTGACCACATCATACATGGGTCATGTTTGGCTTTTTTCCAAGTTCTTTCAGTCCCATCTTCTGGTTGTCTGTTGACTTGACCACCAACCTCTTTCCCCCTCCAGTGCAGACTGCTGAGAGAGCAGGGGACTGACAAGCCCTGTCCTGCCAACAGGGTCATTCCCAGTGAACTCACTGAGAGGCCACTCATGGGTGATGTCATTCACATAAGGTGTTTGCAAGTTCCAGCTCCACCTGGACAACTGCACGTGTGTACTTGCAAGTGATAAATGCCTTAGTACAACCTTCTGGTTTTGAGGTCACTGGTTACATGCGAAACTGGGTAACATTTGATTTTCACACTTAGATGAAAAATAGGTTTTATTACATGGTTTGGCTCACAACTTAAGTGGTATAAATATATATACATATACATATATAGTATAGTGGTATAAATATATCTATAAATATACATGTATTCTTTGCTACACCTCAAACGTCACCATATCATCTTTGGGCTTAGCAAAACAAAAAGATAAAAGGACGTGCATTCTATCTTTCCCTGTGCACATTTTGGTTTCTTCTCTAAAGTAGCAAAGCATTTAGGTAAAACAGCATTGTCTGCACCACTGGACACAAGCACTGAGGTAATTGTTGTTCAACAACTTTGCAATGCCCTTTTCTTCTTTAATTAAATAACCACAAAATGTACAAACACAAATACTGAGAAAAATCTGAGTCGTACAGGAAGAAAAAAACATATGTGCCAGGAAAGGACTTTGTTCCCCACTTCTACCCAGGCAAAGTGGGAGAGGAAAATACAAGTAAAACCTAACCCCTTCTTTCTCAGGGAATCTGACCGTCTTTTTTTTTTTTTTTT
>VXBX01006993.1:228110-250881 GCA_013400415.1 Scytalopus superciliaris
TTTTTTTTATCCCTGGAAGGCTCTGGCCAAAAAAACAAAACAGAACAAAATCCAGAAGAAAGAAATCTGCCAAACACCTCCTTTCAGGCAGAATATTAAGAATATTTGTGTCTTTGCTTTTAACTGCTTTTGAAAACAAAAGAATGTAAGTGAGATTTTGGTTTTGAAAAGCCACTGTAAGCTCATGCATTCCTTTGGTCTTAAAATTACATGACAATGTGTGGGGCTAAAGCTGTTTCCTAAAACCTGTGGTATTATCCATGGCAGGTCAGTGATTGCTGTGCCATCTGTTCTGGGTAGAGCTGCAGGTAGAAGAATCTTTCTCCTCTGCTCAGAGAAGCAGGGGAAGCAGTTTCTTCCCTGCTTGCTGCTACTCTGGGTTGTTGGCTTGGCTATTTTTTTTCTTTTCTATTCCCAGTGGGGTGATTTGCCCATAGAAGTACACAGCATTTTTTTCCCAAACATTATCTAGGATTCTGTATGTCACATGTTCAACTTTGGCAATACGAAAAACCGCATTTGTTTAAAAGACATTGGTACATAAAACACATTTACTGAAACCCCAATCTTAGGTTCTTAAAACAGATGTGCAGAAAAAAGTATCTACAAAGAATGGCCATAAAACAAAAATAAAAAATATTTAAAGTAAAAATTACAATGAATTTTCCAGTCATTGTAAACATTTTCCTAATTATTGCTTTTAGAATGATTAATTGCATAATAAATTATGAAGTACTATCATTGAAAAAAATAGTTATGGATAGATGATTGTCTTTTAGTAACTGGCGAGGCAATGCACAGTCCTTTGCCCCTTTTTATGCCCTGAGAAAACAGTAACTTTGGAGTTCCTTCTTTCAGCTGAAGAGCGTAGGGAAACTACTGTAAGCCAAGATTGCTTTGCAGCATTGAAACTATGTACAAGCAACTGCTACAGGCACCCTGACTTGCCAAGTCATAAATAAAAAAAAAAATCACTTTGCCAAAAAGTCTTAAGGGTCCATTGGTTCAACTGTTTCTTGCTTGACCTTTACAGGTAACAGAGGTAGTGGGTGACCATGAGGCAACTTCATAATTGACAGATCTGACGACTCATAAAGGTTGCATCCTGAGGAGATAAGCCCATTTCCCAGGTTCCTCTGTAGAGATACTTTCAGATTAGCTCCTTCCATTTCCCTCCTGAGCATGGTCAGTATATCCTTCTCCACAATCGATGTTAAGTCGATATTGTCCTCCACTTCTTCCAACTTGTCAGCATTGTCACTGATGTCGAACTTCTCGATCTCCTCATTGATTCGATTGAGGTCCTCCATGGAAAGGCCGGAGGCAGGGGCGACAGGGCAGTTGCCCTTCAGATGGACCTGGAGGCTGCAGAGGTGAATGTAGCTCTTGTGGCAGTGGATGCATTTATGGGGGCGTTCCCGGGTGTGGAGACGCTTGTGCAGCTTCAGGTGCACAAACTGGGTGAATTTGGCCGGGCAGAGCTTGCACTGGTAAGGCTTCTCTCCAGAGTGGAGCCGCAGGTGGGTTTTGAGATTGCTGGTGCTGCTGAACCGCTTGTGACAAACCTAATGTGGGGGGTGGCAGAGAAACAGTGAATGAGTGGGAGGGGATTTTATGGTTTAAATCACAGACACCTAGGAGACAGAAGGATGAAGGAGCAGCTCTTTATATCTTCACACTTTCTCATAAAGGGAAAAAAAATCCCCACCTTTTTTATTTAAATAATGCTGAATGGCATTTTTAGTGCGGCTGATGAAAAAACTGTATCAGGCAGATGTTGCTCTAGTAGGCTACAGGCAATTCTCCTCTCTCCCAGATGCTGCTGCACCAGGGCTGGGCATGGCTGTGGTGCAGAGTCCAGCCCTGAGCAGCCAAGAGAGTCACTCAGCTCTCCCTGCACACCGCACGGGGCATGCACAAGCTCTGCCATCCCTTCAGCCTCCAAGGCTGTCTCTGTGTGTGTGTGTTACATACCTGACACTCGTGGGGTTTTTCTCCTGTGTGTACCAGATAGTGCTTCTGGAGGTGAGCCAGCTGTGTGAAGCCTTTATTGCAAGTCTGGCATTTAAATGGTCTCTCTCCGCTGTGTACTCGGAGGTGCACCTAGGGAGAAACAAAGCAATTAACAATTTGCAGTTTCCAGTACTGTAACAAAAGTACTTTCAGATGTTTCCTAAAGTCAGCGGAAGAGTCCCAGTGCCAAAATACAATGTTATCTAGTTAATTAGGTGGCGTCAGCATTAAAACACACAGCCATGCTTTCTTGCAGGGGGGGTGATGCATTAAGCCCAGACCGATAAACAGCCTGACAAGGAAGGGAGGCCTGTCCCTACTTTTCCTCAAAAAGCTACAGGGAGAAAACTGAGCCTTCCAAGAAGATTCCTGTCTTACTCTCCATTGCCTACCTTCAGATTGGAGAGCTGGCCAAAGGTCTTGGAGCAAACATTGCATTCATACTTGATCTTCCCATTCTGCTTCTTAAGTGGGTATGGGAGGGTTTTATAACCAGTCACATTCCTCTTACTTTTAATGAGATTCATGGCTTCTTCACCGCCGGTGGCAGCCAACACCACTGAGGTAGGTTTAGGTTGCATTATGTGTTCCGAACTGGCTGCTGTACCAGCGGTGGGTGACCCACTGGTAGGGCTGCATGGCTTGTCCTTCATGCTGGCAGCAGCGCCCGTGATAGAGAAGGCACTGTTAGGTGCTGGTATGAGGAAGTCTCTCGGATGATCAGGCTGCAGCAATCGACGGCCTCCTTCACTGGGCAATGAACTGGGGAGCGTGGTAGGGTTCAGCATGTGGTGGGAAAGGCTACCTCCACTGAGCAGGTTGCCATAAAGAGGATACATCCTTGGGAAGAGATTGAAATTGTTGATGCCATTGATATTGTTCAAAGCGCTCAGGTTATTACAGCTCATATTGAATGGAGGTAACAGGAATTTGGGGTAGTGAGGGTTATAGGATGGTAGAAAGGTAGGCTGGAGGTGGCCAGGGGGGGCATATCCGGGATAAGACCCCAATCCTTCTGAGCCATATGATCCATTCAAGTAAGAGTATGGCTCTCTGTGCTCTTGGGAAGTAGGTGCCAGGGGCGAAACCGTGACCCCTGGACTGCTGTGAGGGCTTGAACTTTTTAAACTTTGGTCTGGGCTGCTCCTCCCAGAAGGACTCGGTGTAGTAGATGCCTGGATGGGTGAGTGAGTAATGTAGCTAGGTCTGTCCATCCCATATGCTAAGGAAGCTTTCAGATAGTCTTCTGGAATGTGAGGTCGGATTGGGTAGACAACTCGAGGGAAGAAACACCTCTCCGGGCTATAGTTCTTACGCAAATCATCCAAGTCTTTTTCTGGAGTAACTGGTGAAATGTTGGTCTGGAAGAAGTCTTTTCCTTTTGGAGGATTGGATTCCATTTTCAGGATTTCTTTCACACTGTGCTCCTTCTTTGGGATGCTCTTCTGATAAAGCTCATCTTTATCAGCACTGTGCTGCTTTGGATTAACGTGAGTTTGTGCTGAAATACAAAGACAAAGTAATGATTATTTAGATAGGTCACCAGCATTACCTCTTTTCAAAACACAATCTAACTCCTACAAGTTTAGTGTGAAGGAAGGGCTACTTTCAAAGATGAGCAATCATTTAACTTGGCAAAACACTCATTTTTGTGTTAAGAAATGCCTGTTGTTATTAAGTGTTAATAAAGAGCACTGCTAATTTAAGGGATACCAGCCAGTACATACAGATGTAGATGATGATGCATTTGCAGGGTGCTAGTCTCCACTCTGCAAACTGATTTCACCTTTCCTTCCCCTTAAATTTGACTAGCTTTGCTGTTGAATGTGTCTTTAAGCAGTATTTCTTTTAAATGTGGTAATGAGCATTTATTCATAATACAGGTTTAACAGAAGGACTTTGCAGAACACAAGCTCACAGAAATGTTCCTCAGTAAAATAACAAGGCATGACAAATCAGCTTTTGCCAAACCACAGCAGTCACTTCACCAGCCAGTTCAATTACTTACAGTACCAAAAAAACCATGGCTGGCTAGGATGAAAGCCTTCTTCAAAGAGAAGGTATTCTCCATCAGTAAACAGATCATTACTCATTAAATATACTGCTTAGGAACATCTACAACAAAGCAGACTATTTACTGCAGATTTCTGTGGCATTCAGTCTATGCAAAACTCCTCTGCTTACAGCTGTACTTTATAAAAAAAATGCTGAAGCAAAGCAAAAGAAAGCAAGACTGGTTGGCTCCAGCTTAAGTTGAAATATACTTTAACAAGAAAAAAAAAAAAAACAGGAAAAAGCTAGCATCCATTCATCTCAGTTCAGCACATGATCCATTTATTTGTATGCAAAGATCTTGCTACCCAGACATACTACAATATAGACAGTACACTGAAAGACATCTTCAGTAGAAAAAGCCTGCTTTTATATAAGTTAATGGTTAAAAGTCATTCTCAGTTATGTGTACCTTTCCATCAGGAGGTACAAATCAATACCAGTATGTATGTGACTCAAAAATATCACAATCCTTTAGACACATTTCTGCTTCCATGACTGACTGTTCTTACTTCACTATCTGAGGTGAGAAACAGTTATTTCTGATTTTTAGAGGATCATCTGAACCCAGTAAGTAACATGAGAACAGACAATGACCATGCTGCTTTCAACACAGATTCTTTGCTTCACTATTCACTACCCTGATGGAATCTATCATTTGGCAACGTTACCCTATAAGGCAAAGAAACAGCCATTTATTACACGTATCTAGCAAAACAGCTGCTTTCAAAGCATGCTCCCACTCACAGCAATCCACTTCCCAGCAGCATCGTTTTTCAAATGGTATTAGACTAGTAGCAAGAAAATTTAGTTTGAGCTATGTGAGCAGTTTGTGTATTTTCAAGCTGCGATGAAATGCAATCCAATGTTCAATTAAAACATTTATGATAAAACTCGAGTGTGTACACACATAAGTGCACAGATAGGTTCCCAATTACTTCTCTCAATGTTAAAAGCCTAATGCAGAGCTGTATCAAAAATTAAATAACAGCATAATGCGTTGTCTGGCTTTAAAAATCATCTATTTCCTTTGGTTATTTTGTCTGTACTCGTGGACTGGTAACTCATTTTCTAAATGTCCACCAGATTTTGGGACATAACATAGAGGTCCTACTAAGTTCAAGAAGCTCTACAATGGCACTGAGAATAATATTATCTCTATCTTCTTATCAGCTGCCTTTCACCACACCAGGGTCCAAGAGCAAACACTGTGGGTGACACTATCAGCATTGGCAAGTATCAAGACCAGGCAGTATTGAAGGATGGACAGTGGAGGGGGGGTGGAAACTGGGACTTGTGAAGCCTCGCAGCAGGAAAAATAAATAAATACCACCTTATCAGGCCCGTATCAGTTTCTCAGTGGGGTCTGTCAAGCAGGAAGTTCAAATTGACACTTTTTATTTCTGAAGAAAAAAAAAAAAAAACAGGGGGAAGGGAAGAGGAAGGAGAAGTGCTGGTGCTGCTGGAAAAGCGATAGAGAAACTGGGGCTGCTTCAGCTGGAGGAACAGCTACTACTGTCACAAGGTTAAACCCAAGGGTGGGGACGTACGTGCCTCATGCACGGGAGCAAGCCCGTGAGTGACAGTAAGGAAGCTTGAGCAGAGAGCGAAACTTTCTTTGTGCAACAAGCCCATGTTCCCACTTGACTTCCGAATTTTCCCATGTGTAGACAGAAGTTGTGATATTTAAAGATTATTTTTCAAGTCTAACTGTGACAGCTCTCTCTAGTTTGAAAGCTATTTTTGGTCCATAAATGCCCTCTTCACTTTTTCTGCTATTACCTGAGCACAAGGCACACTTGGGAACACCAGAGAGATCAAAACATAAACAAGTGTGTCAGCACTGTGTAAAATAAGAGAAGGTAATGTCATGGGCCAAGGAGAAGTTAAGTTTTATACTGAAGGTGGATTTAAACAAGGGCTGAAACTGATTGAGATGTTTACAACCTTTCTTGTTGCTCTTAAAGGAGCCACACTTCAAAGTTAGACAGATACATTTCTTATAAATGGATTTTTTTAAAACTTGTGATCTTAGATTTAAGTTTTTACCAATCAGAATGTCTCCCTCTCACCCTTGAAATGCATTTCGGCCCCCCTGCCCCCATATACATATATACATCTACATACACAAAATTTAGGCACGTACTCTTCCAAGATCTGTCTAGTTTCTGTGGTCAGAGAGACACAAAAAAGAGATTCATGACAAAACAAGAACAGTGCAGTTGCATTTTTAAGTTACTGATCTGAGGGGAGAGCGGGGGGAAAAAAGAAAGAAAAAATACCCAGACGTGCCTCTTGAGGAGCCTGATCCACTTTTAACTGAGGTCAACAGATTATTTGGTTAGATCTGAGATCAGTGAGTGTGTTCAAGAGGAAAAGGGACAAAACTCCTGTTACTTTTAAGCATTAATAAAACTTGAGTGGAGGGGCTGCCTAAAGTCACTCCAATGTGGGTGTTCCAGCTACAGACTGCTGCAGAGCTTTGTTCTCAGTTCTTGTGCTCTGAGCTGTAGCCTGAGAAAGATTTCATAAAAACAATGATGTTTTTTTCTAAAAACTTGAAAAACGGTTGTAGGCAGACAGTAATTTCAATAGTAATTTCAGGAGTGAGATGGTACTGAACACTTTGAGTGATGGAGTTTAATTATGCCGATTCACATTTTCAATCTAAATTAAGCACCTCTTTTGCTAGTAGTAAGAGAACCTCGAAGTTGTGAAGTGGGCAAAACAAAGACTGTTTCCACTCAAAATGAGAATGGAGACCAACATTTAGAAGTACATAATTTGATCATCTGTTTTCTGAACGTGTCCAAGGAAAGGTGGCATGCCTTTGAAAATTTTTTGCTCAGAAAAGGTCTTTAAAAGAGTCTTCAAATAATCCTCCATATTAAGTCCAACTTTAGCCCCCAAATTCTGGTTTTGTGAAGACAACCTTTCATATAATTTAAAAATAATTTTTCCTGAGCCCTTTTGAACATTCCAGGAGGCCGTTTTTTTAAGCAAGTGCAGATGTTTCCTCTCAACCCAAACAGAAAAACTTCAAAACCAGAAAGTGAAACTGCCCATAAACAAAAGGGAAAGCGAGTGGCAGGGCTGAGCTAATGGCCAGCATGTCAGGGACAGCAGGAAGAAGAAAAGAATCAATTGCATTTAAGAAAAAAGCATTACAAAGTTAATCTTCATAAAACCTGAAATGTTTAAAATTAATGCCTTGTTAAACCTTGTTAAATGAAACAAAAAGATTGCCAAATATTTTCTAAATATGCAAATTGTCTTTCCCCAACTTGAACTTTTTTTTCTGAAGCTTGACCAAAAGATGTCACCTGCCCGTACTTGACTGAGGAGACAAACATGACAGAGCAGCAGGAAGTTGCATCATATGATTGCAATATATGAACATTATTATCAAATAGTCATGTCCTGAGTCAAGGCAATTGTTTGGACTTTGTTGCCTTTTTTGTGTGTGTTTTTTGTTTGTTTGTTTGTTTATTTTTAACTGTTACCCTCTCCACCCTACATCCCAAAATAATCCTTCCATGCTGAGGTAAGAATGAAATGCTAAGCTGTGTGGGAACCCAGAAGCAAATTTCCTCAGTCTGTTTGCTAAATAGTCCAAATATAAAATATCACAGACTAAAAGACAATCTGAAGGAGCAGTTGAATGAAGTTTAAGCATATTAACAAATTACTGAAAATTTATTTTCTGGCCAACAGAATAGAGAAATCTTGTGTGCCCAAGCTTAAAATTATTTACTGGACAATGGCACCATCTTAAGGTGACATCTCAAATCCTGACAGAAAACATCAGGGGCTCTCAAAACAGGCAAGAAGGGGAAGGGGGATCATTAGAAAAGGTACTGAATTTCTACTGCTGGGATAATGCAGCGTCTGTCCTCTACCACTGTTGTGCAACTCCTTGCAGGCACTTCAACATCCACTTGAAGTTACGTAGCTCCACTCGGAGCTAATCACGGCTCTGAAGGTAGGTGTGTGCTCCAGCGTCTGAGGGACTGGGTCAAAGGCCCCAATTCAAGAAAACACAGAGGACAGGGTTAAACCCACAACTAAGTACATGCCTAATTGCTGTCTTGAATACGGATGCTTTCCTTCTACAGGGCACAAATGAACTAACGCTGGGGAAGTTACCTTTAATTTGAAAGTTTGCTGTTACAGAGGCAAGTAGATGTTATACATGGATGTGTAAATATATTTATGCTCTAAAGTGGTAGTTCTCTCATTTTTCAGGCCACTAATTACAGGAAATAAAGCCAGAGAAATTCCCTGATACATTTTTCCCCAGAGGTCCATCCTGCTCTGGCACTTAAAGAAGAACTGAGGTGTTGAACTACAAGACCCAAACCCCTGAGGCACTTAAAGCAGCTGCCTGTATTTTAAGTTGGCAAGACTGGAAGGTCTCCATAGGTGTGTGTCTCAGGTGGCCTCTCCTGTCCTGGGCTGGGCAGCTCTTCCAAAGCCTCCCACAGGCACCAGTGTGCTCTGCACACCCTAGACGCAGATTTAAGAATCTCTCTCTCTGGGGAGAGAGATCTGGGGGCAACACACCACGGCCACTGGCTACCTCATGCTCACACCAGCACGTGTCCCATGGGAGGTGGCCCTGACTTCAGGCTGCAGCAGGACCTGAATCCCAACTTTTCCTCCCTCTTCCTCGGAGGGTGCCAAAACCAGCAGCCAGGAGCTGGGAGAGGTGGTGATGCTCGCCTTTGAGGGAAGCCATGCCACTTTAAATATCAAATTACTAGCAATCCATTTGGAGAGGACCTTCCTGACTTCCTAGCAGGTGACCTGTGGGGGAGGCCCTCAAGCAAGAGTGTGTTAAGATTGTTTTGAAGGGCCAAAGCCCCACATCTGCAGCAGGTGCAAGGTGCTAGTGATCTGAGGACAAGTCCTCTGCACTTTACTCATAAATGAATGCCTTGGCCAGGCTTTGTGATAGAGAGAGACGCTGGAGAGGCAGCACAATGCTCACTAATGTAACTTTAACTGGCTGGGGAGGGAAGGGGCAGAAGAAAACTGAACAGTGCTGGCATTCACTTTAAAGTCATCTGGTTCCAGTACTAATGCTGGAAGAACCACCCTGTTTGCACTGTTGCTACAGGGCCTTCAGCAAATAAGCATCTTTGGAAGACTTCTGGATTTTTTCCTGTACTTTTCGTAAAAGGGCGCCAAAAAAATCTCAATTTTATGGTACCCATAGGATTTTGCCCCAACTGCAAGCTTTAGACCTGAATATTTCTATCGCAAAAATGAGGGGAAAAACAAAAAAAAAAAAGGGAGAACTTTTTCCTCATTTTTCTGAACTGCTATTTTCTTTAGGTGGAGGGAGCTAACATAAAATTTTGAAATGGTTTAAATATAATTATCTTAAAAAAGAAGAATGGATATTTCAATTTCACCTGGAAATACCGCAAACGTTAAGGGCTGAACTACACAATTTCAACTCAAGATCCCATTTCTTTAAATCCAGGTATTGAGCCTCCTTTTACTAAAATGCATTATTCTGCCATGTCCAGACACACCTAATTTTGACTCGAGTAAGAGTAACTGGACAGAGAAAGAAACACTTTACAAATACATTCCTTGCTACTTCTGCAAGGAAACCTAAGGTACCAGCAGATGCAGGAAACTGATCCTGCATTCGTGTATCCTCCTAGCTAGATCTTTGCAAACTGCTCATCCACAGGAGTTCTAAACGCTGTTGTCTCATTCCACCTGCAGATCCCACTGAAAACACAACAGTTCATCATAGCAGGAAATAGAACTGCACAGAGTGGCAAGATGACATGTGCAAAGTTGACAGAATCAATCTGATAGTTTTTTAATAGATAATAAATCTGTATAGGACATTGCCTCCCCCTCTTCCCTCTGCCATTAAGAGAGAAGTTTTCTTCTATTAATTTGTAAGGAAATACCAAAAACTGATGAAAGGATGACATCGACAGAGGACAGGTGTATTTTTGATTAATCTGAGTGTGTGACATCATTTTCATGATACAGGATGACATTTTAGCTCTAATGAACCCCAAAGCAACATTGGTATTTTATAACCCCTTGTTGTCAAATAACCGCAAGAGTTCTTTTTATAAAAATACCCTGTTTGGTTTTTACTTGAAGTTTCAGCATAGGCATGGCAGAAGGACAAAAGAATGCTCTGCTCTATCTCAGAGCACCTAGCAGTGGGGGAGGCAGTCTAAGAGTCCACTGAGAAGTCAGCAAGACTCTTCCCCACTCTTCAAGGGGCTCTGGGACGTGCTAGGCAGTGATTAAGCTATGAGTAAAGCACCAGGCTGGAAACGGTCAGAAACCACAGAGGAACACAGAGATAAACTCCTGGAAACACCTCTTCCCTCTGCTACCAGTGCTATTATTTTTGAACAGAAAACGAAAGCTGTGATATAAAGCCGAGAAATGGGGACAAAGTGCACTAAGCTTAAAAAACAAGTAACCAGATGAGAAGACCACAGGAGGTTTGCTCCCATAAGATAAGTAAGTGTAGATGCAAGGCTCAAAGTGCATTAGGCAGTTAACATGTATTTTGTCAGACACCTAGACAGAGTCATGGCACACTGCCACTTCCTGGTACAGTGAGGGCAGCCTTTTGGGAGTATGACCGGACAGCCTTTAGTATATGCTATCAAAGCAGACTTTTGCTCAACACACTGAGATCTGGACTTGAGAAGTCTGAGAGCAAACCAACAGCTCTGATTCTGACGGCAAAGGATATACTCAGGTTGCCCATCCAGAATTTCACCAGATCAGACTCAGACTGTAAACCAGCAACTGTTCAGATTTTTTATAATCTGTTTACATTTGAACAGGCACAGGGAACTCATTCTGTTGTGTTGGGTTTTTTAATTCCCCTTTTTTACTCCAAGCTACCTACTGTGACACAACAGATGATGCAGCTGTGTAATTATACAACTTATTATTAGATTGTACAGGCAGAAGAGACATTACTAGCATTCCTTGCTTATACTGTAATCCACTTACTGAGGTTCATCATTGTCAGGTCTCTGGAGGAGGGATAGTGCAGCCTCTCTGCAAAGTCTCGGCAATACCATACAAGCAGCTCTTGGTTGGCAGGGATGGGCTTGATGGTATAGAAGTAGATGTTCATTCCATTCTGACAAGCAGCCAAGTTCTGTTCCTGAACAGAGTAGCCGGGGTTTACATAACGCATCCAGTTGCTCTTGTCCTCATTAAATCCATCAATGAAGTGGTGAAGCTCACCACTTGAATAGATCTGGAATAGAGAGGAAGTGCTCATTAATATATATGTATATTATGCATATATATGCACTATATGCAACGTGTACATACAGAGTCCAGAGGGGGAAAACATTAAGTTGTTTTTTTTTGTTTGTTTTGTTTAGTTTTTTGTTTTGTTTTTCTAAATGAGCAGATACCACTGGAATAAGAGTTCAAGCTGGGTCTCTACCTTTCCAACTATGACATCCTGAGAGTTCAGAAAGTATTCAAAGGTAAGTACAGTCACCTTTTCCACTTCTGCGTAGCCTGTGTCTCTGGTAGTATGGGAAAACAAGACATGAAATCTGAAATGCAGCGTACTGTCCTTGTGTGAACAGTCTACCTTCGAGTGCTTTTTCTAGTGCTATGATCAACAAGTGGGTGATGCTGATGACTGCAGGTCTTGAGTGCATGTTGCATTAATGCTTTGAGTCACCTGTGTATAAGACTGACTGGCTGTGCTACGTCAGTCTTTCTTGTCTTTTTCTATGGCCTCTGTACTTGTAGTTTCCTACCACCTCCACCCAAAGGTTTAAACTATGCAAACATTCTCCACCCCCCACCAGAGTCCTAAAGCAACACTTGCTCATGGTTGAACTGTAACCCTTTTGTAGAAAGGTTGGGCGAGGCAAAGATGAAATTCATGGGCCATAACTTAAGGAAGACCTGGAGAGGGGCTAGCCCATGAAAAATCACTTTTCCTATCAAGGGACATGTTCTGACTTGTCCACAGAGAGGAAAGAAAACGTGAATCTAAAAACTGCTTAGCAGCTTCAGGGGAAAGAACCCCCAAACACTGACAGAAGCTGCTGTTTCTTAAAATGGTAAGAATAAGAGAACTATTTAAAAAAAATAAAAAACCAAGAAAAATTCAGCAGACATGTTAAAGACACATTGCTTACTTTTGGAGGGAACTAGCTCTGTGCTGGATGAAATGGGCTTCCTGGCTTTCACAAAACAGATGACCAGGCAAAAGCCAGACCCTGAAGTGGGAGCAGCCGGCACCAGAGACGCACCTCGCTGAGCAGGAAATGCCTTTCCAAAGGGGACACAGAGCCCATCTTAGAGGGAAAGCACTCCACAGGGTGTTCCTGCCTTTGTGCTCACACTGCTGTCTTTGGCACCTACGTGGCCGGGCAGAGCACCCCACGAGCGCCCACCGGCCAGCCGGGACCCCTCCTCTGCTCCCTAGGAGCCGCTGCCCCAGGGGCGAGGCAGCGTGGCCCTTTAACGCCGGCCGTAAACACCAGAATCACTTTCTTTAAGAGTAACTTCCTGTAAACTGAGAAGGGGGAAATACATGTGGCCTCATCAAAGCAGCTTGCGAGAGATTTTGCGGTGTGTTTGTTATGAGAAAATGGAAGGGAGCTGGGCGAGTTATGCTGCATCAAGAGGAGCCTTCGGGTTTCTCTGCTCACCCCGCCTCGCAAACTTCCAGGAACGCGGGGCTCCGGTGCTTGACGCCTGCTGCCACTTCCCAAACCAGCCCTCCACAGCTCCCACGTCAGGGCCACGGATCCGGCTGCCCTGGCAGAGGCACCCACCAGGCTCCCACCTATTCTGGGGAAGGCGAGACCAGATGTGCTGAGTCACGGCGTGGTTCCCAGAAATGACGTGGGCCCCGGGCAGCCCGGCTCCCCTCGCGGGCAAGGCACAGGCAGCATCCCCCGTGCACAGAGCAGATGTTCCCACTCCTGCCAGCAAGCCCAGGATGCCTTTAATAACATGTGGGAAGTTATCTCCCACAATTTCCTTTGCATATGCAAGCCTGTGTCAGACCCCTAGGAAGGAATTAATTTGCAGTGCAGTGTCTGTCTTGAACAAATCAAGAGATTATAACAGGGAATTTAATGATGCTTAGATGGCTCCTAGGATAGTATTTCTGAGGATCCCTCCACATTAAGGCTTAAAATCACATCATGAGAATGATGTCATCTTTCTTGCTGCACCATACGAATGAAGTCCTGCAAGATGTTTAGCAGCCCCTCTTCCCTGTGTCTGCTTGTCTTATTCACAACTGGCAGGGCTAGGGCCAGAGTACCAGTCTCTTCCTATACTGGACAAAGGCTCCCAAAAAAATTGGCAAAAAGAAACATTTTGTGGCCTTATGAATGTGAAAACAGTTGCCTGCTTTGTAAAAATGCTCATGCAAATAACTGCCTGTGCAATGCTGTATTACATCGCACAAAGATGATCTGAGAAAACCAAAATGATTCAATTAGGTAGGAAGAAAGGGGTGTGGGGAACGCCAGTGCTTGCCCTGGGTTTCACCTGGATATGAGGTTAGGATATTACTAAGGCAGGCAGGCACCTGAGCACAGACGCTTGGACACAGTCCCAAATCCACGGATTTAGACACAACCTAAATGGCTAGAAGGCAGCAAAACAAATCCATGGAAGGAGATGGGGCTGAAGGAATGTTCTCTAACAATTAATAATGGGTTTGAAAGGAAACTGAGGATTATGTCAACTGATAAACTGGAAGCATATGGCCCAGCACAAACTTCCCAAGCCAAAACAAAGTGGCTGGTGCTCCCTTCCAGCTAATACTGTGGAGTACAAATTAGGCACCACCTCTAGTGTTTGTCTCTTTTCCCTTCACTAGGATCCATAGGCTTCTCTTCTAACAATTCTGAGGACTGGAAAAATTTATGACTTGAATGATACATGCTGAAGACCAGCACCACCACTGTGTTATAGCAGTTCTGTTCAAAACCCAGGGAAAAATGTCACGAAATGTATCATAATTCCAGACTAAAGTTTATGCACTACTTTCACAGCTTCTTCACAGCAGGAAAAATCAAGGATGTGATACTGCATAAACTAGAATTACTTTTTAAGGTGAAGAAATGCAAAATAACCTGTCCTTACAGCAAGCAGCAGAACTGTTTCTTTACAGACCCAAGCACTGATCCATTTTGGAAGACAAAACCAGGAAGGGTTCTGCACCTCCACTACTCTCTCCACCTACACAGTCCCAACATCCAAGACAGCCAGGCTTTTACTCAGCTTAATTCACCCCCTGGCTCTGCTGATGCCTGGCAGCATACAGAGGTTGTCCCCTGCATCACACAGGTCTGCAGCAGGAAGTGACCCAGCTTCTCAGCTGTACTCATTTAGTGATCTGCTTACTGCAACAACATGGTGCTGTTTTTTCCTGCTTACCCGCCAAAAGTATTTTCTGTTCGCATTCTTGGGAACCGTATCGCTGGTATAGATCTCTCCTACCAGGGGTCCAAAGCGTGTTCCTTTTGGGATATACTCTTTGCTTATAACTCCAGTGACCTACAAGAAGAACAGCACAGGATCAGTTCACTGCCAGCAGAAAGCAAGAAGTCTTCCTCTTCTCCCCTGTGCCCCAAACCTAACGAGCTAAAGCAGACAACACAAGAAATTTTTAATGACAGGTCAGCAAAACAGAAATAAATTAACAATCGTGTTGGATCAACACAAACAGCTTCATTAGATACCAGCATTTTACTAAGATATATGGAAGCCAATGATGAATCCCACCTTAAAAATGTGTTTTGTGGCAATACATTTACAAGAAGAAAGAGTAAGTGAAATGTGCAGAGACTATCAAATATCTTCATAAGTTATTTCTTCTATCAAAGGCAACCCCCAAAAGTCTAGTTCCAGCAAACAAAAATATTCAATATCTAGCAATCACTTCACTGATACAGAGCTCACTTTTCTAATAAGTTAGGAACTGGAATGACTACTTCTCCAGATCAAAATGAAACCACCCCCCACCCCCTCCAGTCTTTGCTCTACACCCGCCCTGATAACTAAAAAGAGAACAAAACAAAAAAAAAAANCAGTTCTCTCACCAGCATACAGTGACACACAAAACAGAATATGAAATGGCTTTGGGACATGTACTCACAGGTTACCTTCTTTTATGAAAAGGAATCAGCAGTTCCAGTAACATATATCAAGTGGGTTTGGTCAAAAGGCCATAAGGGTTTTGAAGAAAATGCTCCACTATGGTAGGTCTAAGAAATGTACTCTGGTTGTTCAGCTTCCTTCTTGACAGTAATTATACCAAAAAAAGTCACTGACCACAAATCAGGAAGCAATTCATCATTATTCAGAAGAACGTGCCTCAGAGTAACCCTTTGCAAAACACTGCTGAGTTATTGGTTTTGTCTCTTTACTTCTCACTAATCTTCTTAAATTTAATGTCTCCAAATAACATTAAAAACCCAATAATTTTGTCACCCCAAAACCCCAAGCCTTTGCAAGATTGATCTTGCGGCTCAGATAGTAGAAAAAAAGGAAGGTAAAAAGCTCATTAGTTTTGTATTATACAGACTTTCATGGCAAAATGAATTAAACACATCCCCTTCACACATCTTGCCACTTGTCTTTTCACTCACCAGGATTTCAGAACAAGACAAGAACACCAGAGTAGTTGACAGAGCTGGGATTACTCTGTCTGTACCCCACAAGGAATCAATGTCCTTACCGAAGCAAATTAGCACTCATGAGACCCTACAGATAACTCACTTCACTGAGCTTTTTTTTTTTAACAGTTCTTCTCATCAACAGGTGGTAAAACCCCATGACTGTATGTAGACAGCACTTCACAAATTAGCTAAGCCTTTTGATTTTCTTAGGCTACATTTTCTGCTGTTGTATGACCCTTAGCATCTAAGAAAGAGACAGACAGAGAAATCCTTGCCTGTGTACTGGTGAAGATTAAAAATCCCAGTAAACAACTAACACCTCGCATAACTTCATACTAAATGTCGAAATAAAGGGGACAAATAACAGCTGTGGAATCAAGTAATCACCTGGAAACAGATTGCTGGGTGTATGCTGTGACTGTTTGTACTCGTTTGCATTTCAACATGTGTTTCAGCATACTACCAAAAAATTTAAACATCAACAGTAGAGGTAGTTAAATGCTCCATTGATCTGTGCATCTGGGCTGAAGGAAGAGAAGAAGGACTTCCAGAAATTCTCCTACATCTACCATATGCTGAAACAAACTCAGTGGCTCAGTTTTATTTTTGTCTTGCTTGTACTTGTCTCATAGAGAGCTGAAAAAGGCAGATGTTCTTCTCATTTTCCCTATATATCTTCATTTACATCCATCTGCCCTCTCAAGAAAAGTTCACAACCAAGCTACAGCACACACTACCAGTTTTACTGCAGGATAGATTGAGTTTTTTCATGGTTTTAAAAATATCTTGGCCGTAATTAAAATTACTTTAATGAAATTCTCAGAATTTCTAGAAATCACTCCTTGAACTAGTCAACTTGAAACAGTCTCTGACACAGCAGATACTTTTTGATATCGACCTTACAGACAGTGTTTGCTTTTCCTGAGGGGTAGCTGAACATGAAGATTATTTCTCACCCTGTACCCATCAGAATGTTATTTTGGCAGAGGATGTTCTGCACATGCACATGTGCCAACACTGATGTTTTGCAAAGCCGACTAAAGCTGCCCAGATAGCTTTTAACTGAGGATGGCTTTCTGGTCAGTTCTTGGCTTTCACCGTGCCCCCCACAAGCTCAGCGGCTGAGGTCGATGAGGGAGAAGGGTGCCAGCAGTGCCAAGGCAGGCCAGCTCCAGGATGCCGGCAGCCCCCCTGCCGCAGCCAAAAGGGGCTCCTGCCCCGCCGCAGCTTAGCGGGGACGGCTTAACAAGAGGCCAGGAAACGGGGAGCTGCCATGGGCTTGGAGGCAGGACAGCGGCGGAACTCCGGGTCGGGAGCGGGGGGTGAGCCGTGCCCGGGCTGCCGGCGGGCTGTGCCGGAGCGGCACTTCGGAGCTGTGTCCGCCAGGTGTCCCGCGGCGCCGCTGCCCCCGCCGGGGCTCGCTGCGGGAGCCGCGGGGAGCCGGGCGCTCCCCCCAAATCCGAGCCCCGGCGCTGCCCGTGGGGCGCGCCCCCCGCCGCACGGCACAGACGCGCCTTCCCCCGCCAGTGCCGCTCCACGGGCGCTCACCAGCTCTCCCTTAAAGCTACCGGCGCTCCGCCGCATCCCTGCTCTCGGTACGGCAGCACTTCCCGCAGGAAGGTGCATCCCGGCGGCAGCCTGAGCCCGCCCGGCGCTGCCCGAGCGCGGCCGGCCGCGGGGAGAGAGGGGGCAGCCCGGAGATGGGCCGGCCGGAGCCCGGGGGATGTGCCGGCGGGGGCAGCCCGGGGGATGTGCCGACCGGAGCCCGGTGCGGCGGCCCTGGAACTGACCAGGGTCCTAATGCGGTGCCGGGGGCCGGGCACGCCCGGGGCCGCCTGGCCCCGCCGGCACATCCCCGGCACCGGACGGGTGCGCTCCGCTTCCAGCGCTCATCGGAGACGGCGCTTTGGAAGATCAGCGCTCCTACATCCTTGTTTGGGGAGAGGGCACTGAAGTAAACAACGACTCCTGCTAACTCTGCAACGGAACCACTAAGCTGCTTAAAAACCCCCGAAACACCGAACTCTTACTGGCTTCATTAGAACAACAGTATTCTCCGCATGCAAACAGGCCAGGCCATCATGTGTCCTGGAATAACACTGATTTTAATTTTTTATTTAACTGCTAGTTCTACAGTTACATAATTTTTACCTGTTTGTTCAGTGATAGGTTTTCTAAAAGTGATGCCACAAAATAAAATTCTTTCAGACGGCTTCCTTGCTTCCTTGGTGACCACATACAAAATAAATAAAAGCAATAGAGGAGAGCAAGTGTCTGAGGTCAGTGAGGCACACTTCATAACAGCTCAGAATCACCGCTTTCACCAAAATCACAGATTCAGTGTCTGTCCCTAAGAAATGGCCTTAGTAGAGAAATGCAACAGTAATGGGTGGTTTGCTGAGATATGATTTGCTCTGTCAAAGCTCACAGACCAGGATGAGCTAGTAATATTCAAAACAGCAGAGTAAGTGGCACTTGATATCAAGAGCTGTTGGGGCTTTAGGCACCGAAACCAAAGGAAAAATTATTGAAAGAAAAATGTTTTTAAATGTCTATATTAAAAGATCATTCACATATGGCCTTCTAGAGGATGAGCCTAACACCACATTTCATAATTTTTTGACATTTGCCAAAACTGGAGGAAAGGATAAATAATTCACACATAAAAATAAATAAATTACTTCATCCAAATCTAACAGCCTAAATTGTTACGAGCAATAGCAATTCATTTTTTAAATGCTGACACATTCTGTGAACTCATAACAAAAAATGTGTCCTTCAGAAAAGTCCCTGATCAAGATCCAAGAATAAACAAGAGTATGATGACGTGTCATGGGCTCCCTTGCAAATTGCATAAACTTTTAGAGGAGCTACTCACTTCGCAAAGCATGCAAGGAGAAGAAATAGGAAAAGCAACCCTCTCCAAACAACAGCGGTTGTACTTCCTCCCTCCTAAGAAGGCACGAAGTACTTTTCCTGCTCCAACCAGAGATACAATACTAATCATGACAACACTAGGATTTCATGATCTAATCATGACAGTATTAGCATTTCACAATCGATGTATTATATATGTTTTTCGACAATAAACTGAGTCAGCATTTAAAACTCTCGACCAGACAAAGCCACAGCTCTCCCCGAAGTTAACACCGAAGACAGCTCACATCTGAGGCCCACTGGCAAACACGCACGCATGCATCCCCTGAAGTCTCACCTCATCCTTTTGCAAGTGAAAAAACCCACCCTACCGAACTGACAGGACTCCAGTGGTTTTCCATGAGGTCAAAACCAGAATCAGGCTTCCTCACTGACACCATAAACACTGATGTGCTAAGAGCAACACACACACCCAGTCCTGACCCTACTGAACAGAATCAAACTTGGAAGGCAAACAGAAAGAAAAATAATGTTTCACATCAGAAGTTGCTAGAACGCAAGCAGATTATGCCAATTACAACTACTTCACCCTGCATATGAGCAGCAAATGAGTGACCTGTCCGTACATTCACAGGAGAGTAGCTTTCACAGAAGGTGGGCAAAAAAGCATCATATCTGCCCTTTCTTTCAGAGCTACCTTAGAGATAGTCAGGGTTTGAAAGTTCCTATTGCTCCTTACAGTAGGTGCAATTTAGCACAAATAAAAGACCAGGGGGGAGCTTTGGAGAACAAAAGGAGGATGTCCTATATTCAGACTCCCACTAGCAGGGAGCTGCACAGGTCACATTTTCAAGGAAGAACCAGCAATCTTTCAACAACTTCTCTGTCCCCCCACCTCTTGTACAGAGATGGCAGTAATCCTCCTACCCTGATTCACTGACCTGAGCTAGAGAGTAAGGAAATTACACCTTGGTATTTCCAAACACAGTGCTGGGAATTTTGAAAGCTTTTTGGATTTCTCCAGCCACAACAGGACGACTCAACAGGGGCAGACAGAGCAAGCAGCCTCAGCAACCAATCAGTCACCAGCTGGCCACTAAGGATCGGACTGAGCTGTCCCACTGCAAGCTCATCCTTCAACCAAAAAAATCCTCTCATATCACACAACAGAGTCACAGCTTTATTTTCCTCCTCTTGCCAAAGTAAGAACTATCTAACAATGCAGCAACATAAAGCAAAGTTTCATACTTTTTTTTCTGGAGCATGGCCTTTCTCTGCCAAAGTTCTGCAGGGCAGGGCAGGGCAGATAGGAAGAGAAGAGTGATTTTTTGGAGAATTTAGCTTTAACCTTTTATCAAACTTACTTAGCGCTGTATTAGGCACTGCCAAGCTAAATTCCACGGTGTCAACACCCTTCAGCTGGGGGTCTGGCCCTATTTCTGTATGCAGGATTAAACAAGTACCTGCTCTGGAAGGAAATATTTGATAGGCATGGATGAGTGTACCTCTTCTTTTCAGCTCTGTGGTCAGTATGTTTAGCCAAAGCAGAAGCACGGCTAATAGTTGCTATACCACAATTCTCAGCACAAGGGAGAAATGAAGGGTTGTCCCTTGGGTTATTACCCTACCGAACATCACACCTAACTATAATAGCTACTCTATATGAAGGAGTAAACACAAAACCAAATTGCTCATCCGGGCTCATTTCTTTCCAGCCCTTCTGAAACAACAACAAAGAATGTACCCACTCCAGGGACAAGGATAGGACAGACTCGCTCAGCTACCAGTGAAGATACTGTCCCAGATAAACAAAAGTTAATTTAAGTTACGGCCACCCTTCTGTCAAGCTTGCTACAGTTCTATCATTACAGCCTTAACCGACATGCTGGAGTTTTTAAGAATTTAGGAAGTTGGGAATACAAGAAGCTCACGAAAAGAATAAAGCAATTTCATAACCAAAGTGAAAACAAAAAGAAATAATTAAACACATTTCCAGGAATTTGTTGGTTTTTTTTTTCCCCTCCTCTATGTTTTTTTAAAGCTATTTATTGGACAACCGAGGCACTTTAATCTCAGAGCCAGAGGCAATGAATGGTCCTGGCAAACAGCAGTCTAGAAATTGGCACAGAGAACTACCCCACAGTTTAAATATGCTTATTCAGATGCTGTTCAAATTGTGTGAAAATTTAACTGTTTGCGAATTGGTACAGAACCAGTTTCAGGGATAGGTTGGCTGCAATTTTCAGTAAAAATATTAGACAACAGAGGACCAGCTCACAGTTTCTTAACAGAGTTATTAGAGTCCTATATTAAAAGTTAGTGGGCAGCATTTATTGTTGTTGGGGTACGTGTGTGTCTGTGTTAGAGAATCAAAGACAGGGTGAGCACACACTTTCCAAAGCGCTGTGATTTAGCTTGTCTGACTCCAACCTTCCCCAGAGCACTGCCACTTACCTCTTTGCAGTTAGATGCATATTTGAAAGTCAAGTTCCTTGGCAAGGAAGCCTCTGCCTGAGTTAGAGTGCCTCCATCGGCACTGGGATCCAATGGGTGATCATTTACAATGTATGTGCACTTCTCTTCAAAATCAGCTTCTGTCCACAGAGTCATGTCAGCATCCTCCATGTCCATTTTCATTGTCCACTCTCTCCCTTTCACCAGATTCTTGAAACTCACAGCGTCCGAGCTACACTGTGTAGCAGCCTGGAAAAAAAGAAAACAGTCTTTAATCCTCATTGTCCTTCAGTGTTGTGGTTTCCGTTGATACAGCATGACTAATACAGTAGTCTGTGACACTTTAAAAGCATATGCTGGATAGTTGGTACAGTTGAGTAATAGCCAAAAAGCAGTGTAAACGAAGCTGCTCTGACTGAAGCAGCGCGTTAAAACGCCAGCCTTCATAATGATGAGGGAACAAAAACAAAGAGGGAAAAAATCCCTAGGCTGACAACCACTTTACCTCTTTCAGACCCTTTTCTTAATGCTTCAGAGAGAAAAAAATATTCCGTGCTGAAGAAAACGTGGGGTCATGGCCGCAAGACCACTTAGTCGCCTGTGGAAAAGCTGCCTCAGAAAAGTGTCACAAACAAGGAGAGGAAGAGGAAAGGAGCTGCTGTCTGCGTCTGAATGAAGCTAAAAATGGAAAGCGCATGTTGGAAGAGCGGAACCCAGCCTTGCCTCTTCCAAATGGGGAAGCCTGAACTTTCCCACCGGCTTTCAACACACAAACAACTTTCAAAACAACCTGGCCCCCCCGCCTCCTCCTGACGTCCCCTTATCCTTTGGCATGGAAGGCTGAGAAAGCCGACATCCTGCCAGCATCACTGTAGCAGCAGCACCCCTGCACAAAGCACTGCAACACATTCTTGAGGGTCAAAACAGAAAAGGAGCAGGGAAAATAAATAAAAGAAATATTTTTTTTTAAAGTTTATGTAACCCTTTTGATTTTGATGGTACCTCCTAGAATTACTACCTCGAAGCACTGGTATGAGCCTAGCAGGACAGTTCCAGTGAGTCCTTCAGCCCCTCAGTCTGTGCAGGACAGAAGCACTGTTATCAAACCTATCCCCGAACATTAGGGTCAGGCTCTTTCTATAAGGTTCATTATGGACCAAACTCTGTCCCTATGCCGGTAGCTGGGAATGACGTTCAATCCGGCGTAAAATCCCTTCATTTTTCCTTTTCGGATACGCAGCTACTATGAAATTCACACCCCTCCTCCGGGAAAAACGAAACGCGAAGACTGAAAGCGCACGACCTTCCGAGAAGGAGGTAAAGGGCTGACTGAGTGCGGGCTCGGGGGAGACCCCCAGCGTCCACCCGGGTCCGCCCTTGTCACCAGCAGCCGCCCGAGAGGCTGGGGCGGGGGGCGCGGCACGCAGCCCCCCGGGACCGACCCCGACCCCGGCCCCGGCCCGACCGCGGGCGAGGCGAGCGGTGCGGCAGTGACGGACCCTCGGTGGTAACGGGGCAGAGGGGACGAACCGCGAAACTCAAGCAGCGGGCGGGGGGTATGACAGCTGCCGGGGGTGGCGAAAGGGTTAATGCCGATCAGAGGAGCGCTCTCGATACGGGAAAGGCGACGAGTAAACTTTTGCTCCGTCCCGCGGGCGCCGGGGCGGGCGAGGAGCCGGAGCCGGGGAGGTGGAGAC
>VXBX01006993.1:250963-290386 GCA_013400415.1 Scytalopus superciliaris
CCCCCTTCTTTTTTTTCTCTCCCTTTCGCCCCAGACGGCCCGTGCGTCAGCAGGGACAGCTGCGGCGCGGCTCCGCGCCTCGGTCTGCCGGGCGAGCGCTTCGCGGAGAGCGCACCTGAGGCAGCTTTTACTAGAAGTCTGTTTTCCGCGCTATTTTTAAGCTCCGGAGTTCAACACGCTCCCGCTTTCGTTCTTCCACTGTTTGACTTGTTAGAACGTTATGAAAAAAAAAAAAAAATCAAAACAAAACCAGTTAAAATTACTCCCAAGTTCCCAAGGAACATTGATTAAAACTCGATTCAAAGTGCTTGTTCCCAAACCTTAACAATCATAGTACTTTACTCGAGATGACACATTTGGGAGTTTCAGAGTTTTCACTTTATCACTTTCCTGAGTCTCCTCCTAATCAATGTCTGTAAAAGGAACTGGGGGAAATATTTCTTTTTCTTCCCTTAAACAAAACCTTCCTTCTCTCCCCAGATAACAGCAGGGAAGATCACAACAGCAGGGCATGGCAGGCAGTGTTTCCAAAACCACTGCCTCTTTCACACAGAAAATGAGCACGGATCTTGCACAGGGTAATGTGTAAGTGACCATCCAGGAACATGCTGGTGATGGAAGGAGGATTGGTAGAGTAATCAGCAGATCCCAGCACCCAACTTTTTCCTCCGATCCAAGTCAGCATGCTGGCTGAAGGAAGGACATCCTGTGATGATGGCATACAATGTCCTGTTTGTTTATTATTAAGAGCATTCCTGCTTCTCATTACAAAACAACCAGATGCCTTACTTCCTTCAGTGGTCCTGTCTCTTCAGCGAGGCATCCTCGGGCTCAGAGGAACAGTGATGCACAATTCCATTTATAGCCATCCACAGCCCAGCACAAACACTAGCTGTTGCACTGTGGGGCAACTCTACTACTTTTCCTTCTCATACATATGCAAGCATGTTTCTTGTCACTTTCCTGGCACTTTACGTGGCAACTAGTTTCATATTCTTCTTCTAAACATACATGCATTTATATTTTAGGGCAATCTGGGTATTACGTATTTCTTCACAGGAAAAAGGGAGCAGGAGAGGAAGGAGGTTTTATGCAATCGGGTGCCTGTCTGTCTCTGACAAGCATACACAAACCCCTTTCCCTTAACCTGCTCCTCCTCCCACTGATAAAAAGACGTGTGGAAAGGATTACTTGCCATTTTCGTCCTGCGATGCTGAGAATAGCATATCTGTGTAAAGACCTTCCGTATGCACTAACACAGGAGGGCTCGTGGCAGCAGACATAAGTAGGGCAACTGCTCCCAAGTCAGTGTCCTGGCTTAACTGCCACCACAGTGTAATTCCACAAGAGAGGTGGCCTGAGCACTGGGCTGAAGGATGTAAGTGTAATTGGATATACCCAGGAAAACCGAGGTCCAAATCCAAAATGAGGTCTAGGAAGACTCTGAAGTAGGAAGAACCATTCATTAAAGGAGAGAAATCCGGCCTACTTGATTGGGTTAATTAACTGATGCTGAGTCACACTGCATAGAACAGAAAAACAATGTAGTCATACTGAAGGTGATTATTTTACCGAAAAATAGTCTCACTCCGAGAGGCAGCTGTTTCAGAGCTTTTCACTTCCCTGTTAGCTTGAAAGAAAAACAAAAAAGNTTCCTTCAGGGACTGATCTTCTTAATGTGAAGAAGAGCAGGGAAAAAAGCAAATCTACTTTTCAAGGAACTGAGAATGCTTTTGTGCTGGAAAACAAGAGGAAGCAGAGATTAGATCAGATCAGATGAAGTAAAAATGTTTGTCAGGACAACAGGAGGATGCCAATATCCCAGGTCAGTGCAGCTCTTTCCCTGGAGCCTGGGGAGGCAAGTACAGCCTATGAAGCCGATGGACTTCAAATAACTCTGTGGCACACTCTGAGGCTACCCTGAAATTAGCTCCAGGTGTCTCAGTGAAGCTGAGCCCAGAAGTACCATAGTGCAGGAGAAGGGGTTTTGCTGGTGTGTGGGTCTAGCCTAACAGTGGAATAAAACTAAGTTTATCAAGAAAAAGAGACAGAAACAAATTGTTAAGAATGTGTACTAGAGCAAGAAACACAAAGGAAACTCTGCCATTAAAGAAATATATAGACTGACCTTCTGACCTTCCTCCTTAAGAGAGAAGCATAAAAAGACACCCTGTTCAACCAGAAGTGTTCTGCTCTTTTACAGAAATCATTTGTACCAGTAGCTGCTATTGTCTGGAATGTGCAATCTCAAAATGTTGTTCATTTCAAAAAGAACATTTTTAGTCATATTTTATTTTTTTTCCTTCTCGCTCATAGAAAACCTCAATTACTGTATTAATCAGCATTTCTCAAGCAGCTCTCTCTGCAGCAGCTTTCAGCCTGGCAACAAATCATGAATGGCCCTAACAGCTCTGATCTCAGAAATCCCCATCCATTTCCTTTGATGCTATCACCACTTCAGCTCAACAACAAGCCTGCGCAACTCCAGCCTCAGCTGCCACTGCTGCTGTTCTCCCTGCCTGCTGTAATTGTAAGGGGAAGAAGGAGGGAAGGGAGCTGGCTCTAATAGATGAAATTTCTTTAGAAAGTTAGAGGGGAGATAAAATGCACACAAGAGATTAAAGGAGAGTCTCATTTTCACATCCTCCCCTTCCCCTTCCCCAAACAAGGTCAGTGGCAGATTGACCACATCAAGGGTAACTACCAGACCCACCCCCATTTCCCACTTCCTGCATGTAGGCATCCTTATGCGGGTAAACATTTGGGGACCAGTTGTGGTCATTACTTGGAGAAGGTACATGATGTAGTTGCACAACTGCACATCTTTTAAAAGCCAACTGAGAAAACAAACTCTAAGAAGAACTTGCTTTCAAGTTCTGATGTACACTCATGTTTTGGGGCCACATTTTTAAAACATGGTTGCTGTCATATTCAAGGGAGAGACCAAACACACTCTAGTGACTATGCAACAGGAAAAGTTACAGCCATCTTCTCACAGACTGGCCTGACCTTTGCAAAACACTGCCTATAGGCTTTAGATGTGATCTCAGAGGCTTTGTATGCCCTAGACAACTTCAGCATGGTATTGCCTATACGGAGACAAATTAAAATTGCACTTGAATCTACATGAAGGTTTTTGCAAGGGCATTTGGGGTGGTGTATGGTGTAGGAGGAGGCTTTTGAATTAACACATGCAGCTTTCAGGGACTGCTTTTAATTACAGAGCACCCTGGACATTGCCTCGTAGCACTTCCAAATGCCAAACGTTTATTTTTGTCTGAGCTGAGCAATACCAAGAGCAGATCTTTGGCTGCACTCTCAGCTACTGACTAGTGCAAGCCTTAACATCACTTTTGGTTTCTGTTGTTCTATCCTCTCAAGAATTTTCCTTAAAAAGAGAAAAAAGGAGGCAGGCTAAAATACCATATCCCTTTTTGTTTTCAGCTAGGCATTATTAAAATACTGTTCAGATGGCATACAAATAAGCCAAAACCATCCTCCTCCAGTGGAATAAAAATGTTCTCTTGGGACACAGAAGCAAGAACTAAGCTTCAGCCATTTCCTCTTGTTAAGGCTTGAGTTTGAGAAGAAGGAGCCCAGGCTGTCTGGGCCTGCTATAAGGAGGGCAAGAAGGCTCTGTGAGAAAGTGGACCACAGATGTTCCCTTCTTGGCTACCATCAGCCTTCCCATCACACTTTTAAGCAATGGTGGCCTTGGGAAAGGTAGGGATGACAACCAGGAGCCCATATAACACTTTCATTTTCTTTGCATGTCTCTGGCAACCCAAGTTTGTATTGGCCAAGAAAACCTGAGCACAAGAATCAACCTTTCACATCCCAAACATGGACTTTTGAATAATTCTGTTCATTGCAACTGAGTCTGAGGAAAAATGAACAAGAACAGGCCAAACCATTCCAACCACTTTCCAACCTTACTGGTGACAAAAGGATGAAAAAAATGTGTGCTTTGGAAAACTTTCATTTAAAATAGGCTGATTTCTAGATTCTCATGGAGGACGGATAGGATGGGACACATATATTAGAAGGATGACTTCTGTGAATATTTCAGATACCAGCCCTACAACAAGCTGAAATAATGAAGCCACCTCCGAATTAGCTGCATTATTTCAACTTTCATGTCTCTTCTCAGCTTGGCAGTCATGACGCGTTTTGGGGTATGTTCTGTTCAGCCTGCCTGGTAAGACACAGTGATATGAACAATGGTAAAACTTCAGACTCTGTCCCTGCACAATCCAGTTTTCGTTTCAGGTACTCTCTGCATTTACCAATCTCCTGGAGCTGACGAACACAGCAGAAGGAAGGTGAGATCCATGAGTGGAACCACGCCACTTTTCTCAGACAAAGAGCTGGCCACAGAGTACGTTTCAAAACAGATTAACAAAAACAACAGCTACACACCATGACAAAGTTCATGTTGTGGATACAAAAATATTTACCCACAGATTATCACAGATCTAGCAATGTGACTACCATGCATTCGTAGGATTTAAAATAGTGACTGTACGTTTAGAGCTCATTAGGGAATCTGGTAGGGTTGGTCCGAAGGACCACTTTTTAAGCTTCTAAGAGTACAGTTGTCATTTCTTCACCTCTCCTACCCCAGGGTGGTGAAATAACAGTCTTTTCATACCTATGTGTTGGGTGGGGGAGGGAAGAATTCCTCTGCTATTAAACACAACTTCTCATTAAATAGTTGACACCTTATCCTTCTTTAAATGTTGTAATGTTTACTTTACAAAACCCAGGAAAGCTTTTAAAATAAAGATAGCAGAGAGATTCTTAAGCCGGGTGTCCTTGCTTATCTGCTCTTTATCAACCAGCTATTGTTTCTGGAGGAGCTCGCTGGGGAAGGTGGAGCAAAGGGGGTTAATGTTCAATAGGTATCTATCAGTTCCCCTGAAGGAATAGCGCTGCTGACAGAAGAGCAACACTGGGCTCTCAGCTACTTCCTGCAGAATGTGACAAACCAGAGAANTCCCACAATAGAGAGTCCATTAGAGGTATTAAAGCATTGGCAGCGCCTGATCTACAAGAAGGGCTCTGTCCTGACAATAGACAATTAAAGCTGATAAATCTGCACTACTTGTTGCCGTTCTAATTCCTCGTAATTGTATGCTACTTGTCCCTGCCTCCTGCGTCCAGGGATGAAGCATGCTTCTTTAATCTCCAGAGTACCTGACCTAGTTCCTATGTGGTCTTTTCAGGACCTGTTTTCTTCCCATCTGGACTTCTTCCCTCCTACTCTCCTTTCCTGCTTCTCTCCCCTAAGCATTAAGAAGAGGTTACGATAGAGGGCACAGAAAACACCAGAGAACAGCACCCAGATCAATAATTCTGGAGCCCCAGACAATGCGCTAATCTGCAATAACAGCTAATCATGGTCAATTTGGCACACCAGTGATTAAACTGTACTTTTCATTAGGCTCAACAAGTAGAGCAGACGCACACTGACAATTCAAATTGCCCTATCAGTAAGAGCTGCCAAACTCACGTGCACTTCTGCATTTGTAGCTGCTGCATCACTAGACTTGCCAGACTAGGTCTTTGTGGGGGCTTACCTGTTTTCCTTTGCCATTTTATGGACTGAAACTCTTAGCTGTGTTTTCTATAAAAAAATCAAGCTCCTGCCTCATTTCACTGCCACAAGTTCTCTTAGTTAAAGGGCTCAGTGGGTGAAATTTTGATGTGCAGGATGCTGAACAGTGATCATTGCAATTACATGTTTCCTCTTGGTGCTAACAGTATTCTTGGTTTTACTTTAGGTCTCAAAGATATTTGGTGTTTTTCTCAAATTTCCTTTTTATTTTCTTGAAGAAATGTTGGAAGCCTGCTGATGACAGAGCAGAAGCATGAAGGATTTAGAAGATGGAAAACAAGTAAAAATTACATTGGATCTATTTATTTTTCAAATTGAACTGTTCAGCCAACATCACAAAATATTTGGAGACTCAAGAATGGTTTGGATTTTCTCTTTTCACTCCTGAAGTTGTGAACAAGCCACTACCGTATTCACCTTAGAAATCTATGCAGCTATTAACCTTTATATGCCATTTTGATAGTGACCTGCCTGTCACCCTCACAGAACAATTTCTTTTCACAACAGTTTATTCTGGTTGCAGTTGTACCTAGCAGACCCATTTTGCAAACTGCCCTGAAAGCCTCACCCAGGAGTTTACCACAATTTTTCTCTAAGGCACAACACCAAATTCCAGGACTCCTAGAGACCAACCCCACACACTCAGAGGTCTCCTTCTGTTTAACTTTAGCTTATCATCCTTGTAGTAACTTGAATAAGTGTTAAAACTGCACTTCAAGTTGCTCTTAAAAAAAAAAAAAAAGAAGGAGCTTGGGAGATGTCAAACGAAAGCAGGAAATGTCTATTCTACTATTAATATTAATGAATCCCTAATGCATTTGCAACCCACTTGAGGTTAAGTCAGAGAGTTCTTCTTCTGACAGCTATTCCTCATCACACTACCACTGCCGAAGATATTTTGCTCTGTAATCTTTAAACCAAATTTAAATCAAGTTGAAACCAGAGGCTACCACAAAATAATGTATTTTATCCTAAGTGAACACAAAGCCCTGGAGATGGCGGTTTAAAACAGCACACATGTCCGCTCAATTTATCATTTTAAGATAGGAAGCTGCCGCAACAAACAAAACACCTCCTTGAAAGTGGGACAGCAGCAGATTGTGGTGCAGAAAGCTCTGGGATCTTTTGTTTTCCTGGAGTGCGACAACAGGGCTTTGCATCGAAAGACAACAGCCTCCCCTTGCTGAAATCTAAATCAGTTCATATAGAAAAGCCTGCCAACTGCTAGTTAGATGGTAGCAAAATATTGCAGATAATTCACTTTTCACGATAAAACAGAAACAAGCAGGCATGCAGCACCCAGCAGGGGCTCAACTGATAAAACGGTGTCAAACTCAAACCATTTGTCAATTGGGAGGGAAGAGAGCAAGCTGAAAGATGGACTCAGGAAGTAGATTTATCTAGTGCGACACATTAACTAGTATAAATACTAAGGAAAAAGTAAACACATTTACCCAGCAGTATCTCCAGCCAGCAAAGAAAAGGCTTCTGAGCCTCAGACCCACGCCTGGCCATCTAACCACTCAGCTGTCAGCTACAACAGCAGTAGCATTTTTCTTCTTGTGCAGGATTGCAATGCCATTTAATTCATGGCACTAAAAGGTTTTATTAGAAGTGTACATTATAATTAAGCAAAACAAAAGCGTGACTCGTCTGCTGTTCTAGTCTCCTCCCTCCACCCAGTAGCCAAAACAATAAAACCACCTTGGCAGCAAACAAGTCAGGTAACATACCCCGGAGAGGAGCACAGATTTGTTACAGAATCATTCACTTTGAGTCTGGCTTGTTCAAAACTGCCTTATCAGAAACTTCTGTGCCGGAGGCTCCTGAGGCTACGGAGGGGGCTGACAATGCAGGTCAGGCACAGTAAGTCGCCAGCAACGTAATGTGGGGCACATAAACAAACTGGAATAATACAGGGCAGAGGGTTCTTTGGATGTATGTTTTCCATTGGAAAGTATAAACGAATAGCACAGTCTTAGAGCAGCACATCTCTGCTGCGATCACCGGGAAGAAGGAAAATGTTTCAAAGGGCTTTAGGATACTAACCCACAGCTACATGGCAACCTGTAAGATCAAAGAACGGTGCAACATACGAGCGAACGATTTTAACACTCAATCTAATACAACCCTCAAAAATTAACAACGAAATAAACAATCTGCATCATGCCCCCGGCCCCCCCCCAAAAAAAAAAAAAAAAAAGGAGTTAATTAATAAAGAAAATTAGAGCACAGTTCTTTGTTCAGCTGTACCTTCATGTGTCCACACAGCACAGGTTTCCCACCTCCAGCTTATGCATCTCAGGATTTTAGTCCATATGGAAAGTCTGTCATTCCCTCTCACACCCTTACACACACACACGCATGCTCACGCACACCACACCCGCGCTCTCACTCCCCAACACACACTGCCTGGAACTGCTCCGAGGATTTTAGAATTTCCTCTTGCTAGCAGATTCCTCCCTCCCCTCACATCTACTCCACCCCGTTCTGTAATTAGGCTTAACAAGAGCAATTAACAAAACAAACTCCTCTCCTCCTGGTGGCCTGATAATTCTGATTGTCATAATGTATTAAGATGTGTAAGCCAGTTTAAAATAAAGGTAAATTATAAGATTGCACAAGAGCCATTTTGCACCTATTTCTGCTGCTTTTATCGTAGGGATAATGAACATTCAGCCACGCCTTTGATTTAAAACATAAAACCCCAAAACTCACATCTGAACAACAGAACTCAAAATTGACGCTTTTGAACCAACACGACTATTTTGGCTTTTTGCTACTTTATTAGAGAGCAGCTCCCTCCTCCTCTGCATAGCAAACTCCTTAGAAACAGTTTTCTTTATGGCATTACTTTGTGACCCTACACATCTAAGATGTGAAATCAAGTTTTAATGCATCTCTTGGCTTTACAGACATCCACGAATAAACAGATTGTAGTTGTTCCTTTTGCCCTGCCTGGTGTCTAATGGCATCATACAGGAGACCAAACTCTCAACATTTTTCTCATGTTTTTTTCATCCACTTTTAAAACACTTTCCTTCAGCAATCAAATCACAAAAATTTAGTGTCAGAGTCATAAAAAAAGCAGTTGAGGACTAACCCATTTCAGGTGGTTAGTGGAGAAACTTTAATGCCCTTTGATTTCAGTCAGCTATGGGTACAACACACAGAGAAAATTTACAGACAGCCTGAATTCAGTTGGGAAACACATCTAGTTCTTGTTCTGCTTATACACTCTCTGAGTGTGTAATTAAAGCTGTCAACATAAAATTAGTAAACATATCAAAATCACAAGCACACAGAAGACCAGAAAACAAAACCAGTTTGATATGTGACATGGATTTGGATTCATATGAACTGAGAAAACATTCTGGCCCCTCAGTTATGTACAACTTCATTCCACAATACCATCTGACAACTCTACAATTTAAAAAAAAAAAAATACAAGGGGAAAAAAAAAAAAGGCTGATGTTGCTAGTGTACTGTTGGAATCCTGCAGTTTCTGATAAGCTAGATATGTTTTCCCAAGTCAATGATTTCATCTCTGCTGGGTGTCAACATTTGCACAAGAATAATTTTGGGGGTCAGAAAGACATCAGCAAATGAGATTTCAAAAGGTTTCATAAGAGCGCAGATTGCTCAAACCCAGAGAAAGGAGGGTTTCAGCTTCCAGAAGTTCATTCTTCTGCTTCTTCATTCCTTCTTCCCTGAAACTGAGTCAAAGTTCTGTAAAAACCTACAGCAAACCATCAGATTTACAAGACAACATTCTCACATAAAACCCCCCAACCTTTGCAGTGAGACAAATGCTCCAAAATGTCAGTAAATGGAGACCTATTATGGTGCAAACTCAGGCACTCTTTCAATGGATAGGAGATGCCAGAAGATCTAGGATTGCATACAGAAACTCAGTTCTGCACTCCTGGCACATGATGCACCATCTTTTTCTCCACCTCATTTCGTGTTCAGAAAGAAGAGTGCTGACTAAAAGAATAATTTTTCCAGATTTTGTTCTCTCTCTTTTCTCCTTGAAAGGCCCAGTGCCTTACTTTGACCACAGACCATTCAAATGAAGACAACCAATTTTGTCTTGTATTTTTCCGCTTTGCTCGTCAGAACAGCAGCACTTGAACGCCTCACAAACATCAAATAATGACTAATCTGATTTTCACAATACCTCCCCCATATGTTGATGAAGGTATTATTGCTATTCTTGCTCTGCAGAAGGGGTATGGAGACACGATGACATTAACATCAAAAGCATACATTAATTTTGGGATGCAGAGCAGCCGATTTACTCAGCATAGCACATTACTTTTTATGTTCAAAGCATTTCTCTTTCTGGCATCTGTAATGGCTCTGTATTTTGCAGGGCTTCACACCAGGCACCCAGGAAGATGTCAAAATTACTGCCCACCTGCAAAAGGCTTTGCCAAGGTGAATCGGCATGAATCTCACTCAGAACCACAGGAAGAAATAATACATAGTTCTTCAGAGCAGAGCTCACTTGCTCTGAGAAGAGCCTACCATGGCCATCTCACTTCCTTATGCTGCAGCAAATGAGCTGGGGGGAAGAGAAGAGGTGTCTTAAAGATAACATTTTATTACACCACCCCAATTCACCTCCCCTAGCAAGCTTGTCTTATGCCTGAATGAGGCAAGTAACCAGTTAACAGTAATTAAAGGAGTAATTAAAGACTGTATCATAATGCATAAGAGGATCAAATTGGGGTTAGGCAAACAACCTTAAGTCTGGAGAACTTAACTTTGCAATTTAAGTAATGTTTTTCTACAGTTTTTATGCTGATTTTTGAAACTGCAAATAGAAAAAGCAGAGATCTCAGGACCTGGCATTATACTGAAGCCCAAACAGATCCACAACAAATATTATGATCAGCTATAGGCAGATTTCTGCAGGGCAGCTGGCAGACCTGGCTCAGAACAACCATATGGTTGGTTTTGGCAAGGTCAGCACAAGCATTGTAAGGGACAAGACACTTCTGTTGGTGGGTTTTCCCAGGTGACAGGCTGGAAGCAGAGGAATGACTGTTTTCAGGCATCTTGATTTCATGCCAGGTTTGGCATGGACTTTGTTCTTCCTCTTCCAGACCTTGTCTCTGACTTCTGATTGGCTTCCTTGCCCAGCAAGTCCTCAGCTTGTTCCTCCTGACCCCTCTTATAGTTTCTCTTTCCAGTCACTCCCATCTTCCACTCCCACACCCAGGCTCCTGTGTGCCAAGCCTTCTCATCAAGCCAGTTTCAATCCCTCCTGGTTCCTCATCTGCACTACACTTCTTTCCCATCCTGATCTAAGCAAACCTGCCATGCTCTCCATCCCCGTGTGCCCCTTCCTGCTGACCAGCAGGCCTGGCCTCCACAGTCTGCACAGCAGTGTGGTGTAATCAAGTCTCCAGGCATCTCCTGGTGCTCCTTTGCAGGCACGTAGCAGTGAGCTCAGTTCACACATTGAGCAGACATGGTGTCAAGCCAACTGGAACTCCTGTGACTATGTTAGTATGGCACTGAGCCCGAACTAATAAGCCTTGGTGAGAAGCCGGATATATTAGCTTGGGCTTAGCACCGTGCTAATGCAGTCAGGCAGCTTTTGGATCAGAGCTGGCTTACATCCCACCCGCTTTTAACACCAATCTTGCTCATCTTTGTCTACAATAACCCATAAAGATAAATCCCTCGGTCTTGTACCAACCTTACTCTCAGTTTCCCTCTTCTCTGACACTGCTGATCTCCAGGCATAGTCTCTCCTCCTTTGTAATCCCCTGCAGGTTCAGCTCTTGTCCATAGGCTTTCAAAAACAGTTCCTTTTGATGACTCTCTGGCCTCAGGATGGTTTGAAGTAAGCTTGCACTGAACATGCACTCCTTTGCTCTCAGTTCAGGTGCTCTGTTTTAGACCCAACAGCATTCACTCATTGAAGCAAGCTGTGATGCCCTCCTACAGCTCCTGGGAGGGCTGCTCTGCCAATCCCCTAGCTTGGTTTCTACCTCAAAAGCCATTCTCCTGGGTTTGGGTGTCAGAGATGGAGGTGGGGACAAGGACTGGAGTGTGTTCTGGTCTTGCTCTGACAGAGACCCAATGCAAATGAAGTGTATGTGGAGATCATGAACTGGGAAGTGCTCCTGGCAGAGCGGATGGTATTTGAGCATCCCAGACAATGACAGTCACCACCCTCCCCTGCCACATAAGCTGTCCTTCCCTCAGTCACTGAACCTGTCATTCAAACTTCTGCTCCAAAAAATGGAGGCTATCATGGTTGAAATTACTTTTCAAAAGAAAAGTTGTCACACTCTTAATGTTAGCAATATGGGTTTTGTTGTAGCCAAGTTTTTGGAAATGACAGAATAGATTTTGGTGAAAAATACAGCCAGAAGAAAGGAAAATGCAAGAAACACCTGAGCCACACATTTAGAATTTGGTAGATTTATGAACACCTAAAAGTGGGATCTCCTAATTCAAATGGTCTGTCTTACCAACCAGTGATGCTACCAGCCCTGCTTATTCTAGATACCAGTTTCCTGAGATTAATTTTAGGGGGGTGTTATTGAACATTTTCCTTTTTATGAGAATAAGAATATTGCCTCACACATAAGTCCCATACAAAGCATCTGCATAGATTTATTTTTCCTTGGCCTGCTGTCCCTCTTTGAGTGACCCAGGCCAATGCACTAGAATTGATTGATTATACAACATGGCAAGGTTTGATAAGGACAGAGAGGATGCTCCTGTTCCAACAAGTTTACAAAATTTGCTCCTTTTAATATACTATATCCTAATGGGCAACGGAGACAGCAGATTGCTGAGACTACTATTTTTCATCACTGTTAAGATTTAAAAAATAAACAAGTGACTGTGTAATTGCAGTAGCTTGCTGTAATGAAACCAGATCCTAAAATGACTAATCTTTTCACCAAATAATAATAATAATAATAAAAGACTTTTTCTTGAAAGATTAATTTGCACCAGTCTGTCCCAGTGTACCCCTCTCATCTAAAACTATTAGCACTATATGCACACAAATCAGGCAACAGGGAGTAAGGGAAGCTTGCAATCAGACCTAATGTCTTCCCTTCCTCTCAGCCCCCAGTACAGGACAGCCACTTCCTCTCTACAAACGCTTTGCTCAGATCTGTACACAAGACAGGCCACATCTTCCGGGGAGGCTCAAAGTCTTTGCAGACGCACAGTTGCCTTCAAAGCATCACTGGAAATCTGTGTGGGAAGACTCTAAAATATTAAAACCATCTTATACTCTTTTCTTCTAAGCCAACAACAAAACCCCTCTTAACTTATCTACCACTTCCCTGTTCAGTTTATTCTGGGCTGCAGAATAAACTTTCTGACTACTGAAAAAGATGCACAAATGCATAAGCTGCACCACATGTGCAAAGGAAAACAAATAGAGAAAATAGGTATGTCCCTTCCAGGAAGACAGTTCCTTTCCAGAACATTAAAATTATGCATAAGGTTTTCCCCTATTACCAAAAGCAGGCAATAAGAAGGTTGGTGTGAAAAAAAGGTGCCTCAAAATATAGTTTATCTGTCCTGTATCTGAACTGACTTACCTTTTAGATCAACACTTCATTGCCATATTGCCTAATTTTCTTCTCCCGTAGATAACCACTTGCCCTCTAGAAGATTCACAAGTTCTTTAAGCCATGATCTTCAGTTTAAAGAAATCCCCAGCTCAAAGTTTGCTATAGCACTTGTAACCACAGCCCAGCAGCAAGCAGGACGCAACACTGCTCCTCCTTGCGCAGCACTCGGGCAGCCAGCCCATACTGACTGACTGCAGACGAGAGATTGTCATGTTTTCTGTTTCCCCATTTCTAACCTGAGAGCCCTCCTGTGCAGCAGGATGACTTTCAGAGGCACGTCCTTCACACCCTCTCCATGCTGCCAGATGTCCTCTGCAGCTAGTTCATGGCTTTCATTTTTGTATTTCACAATAGCTTAAGAATCTTGATAAAAATACTACTCCTGAAAAAAGTATGCATTATTCTTAGAGAAGGTGGAGACGCCAAAAGAGCTGATCTCAGTTAAATCCGCTGCATTTCTTTCATTTCACATTTCTTTCTAACTCTCAAATCCAAGCTTCTGCCAGTCCTTTATATAGATAGCTGATCCCTTTGAAATATCGTCAAGGTGACAAGGTGTGGGGCAGTATGATCGAGATGCTATTTCCCTGAAATACCTGGCACATTTGCACAGTGCTATCACAGCTCACTGTGTGGAGACAAGAGGGAACTAATAGATCTTTGGAAGCTCATGGTAAGTTTCTGTGGATGGATACTCTAACTCCCCAGGTAACAGCGAGGAAGGATCAATTGGTTTAAGTCTAGCAGGTACCAGAAATTCCGTCTATGTAGTGGTTACTGAAAACAGGCAAGACACAGGGAAGTATTTTTTCTGACTAATTTACATAAAAATATATTTGACTTCTGTACAGTTGATGTGATTTTGCAAATCACCACAATGAAGAAATCTAAACAAAGTCCATCTGCATGCTTATAAACATGTACAAGTGTTTAAGGGACACAATATGTTTTAAAAAGTCAACAATAATGGTTAGCCCATGCTTCCAATTATATTCTTTCTTCAATTAGTCTTGAAGAAACTAACACCTCTATTAATCATTTCAATTAACTCCACGCACCACATGACATCCGCACCAGCAGCCCATATGTTGCGTTCCAATCACCCAAATATTAAAGCCTTTTTAATTGATTGATCTAAAGAACATTCAACAGGCTCAAGGTGGCAGCCAGCCAGGAAATCCCAAAAGAAGATGACAAAAAGGTGGGGGTGCTAAACCAGCTTCCCAATTTGTTTTTCCTCTTCCTCCAGGGTTCACTAAGTTAATCCAATCACAGCCCATAAAGCCTCTTTTTAATAAAATAAATAAATAGATAAGAGAACACACATGTTGGCTTTCCCCCAGAGAAGCCCCCTCCACTAAAGCTGGAGAGCCATCCTGTTAAGAAAGTGCTGCATAGGAGGGTGCATTTTTTATCCAGCAGAAATATTTAGCTTGGCTGCCCGCCAGGGAATGCTGAAAGAATAGACTGAATTAGGGGATTTACCTTCCACGTGTTTGGCACGCGTCATTAGAGGCTCTGAAGAGCTTGACTCTTTCGCTCTCTCACTCTCTGTTTTTACTCCCCCCCACCAGAGCTTTGATGCAGAAAATAAAGTATGAGCTATAAGAGCAGTTGATGTGTTGCAGTTCTAAGTGTTGGCATCGTGGCTTCTGTGCTGTCAAAGGAAACTGATGCCCAGTTTCTGAAGGTAATTTTTTAAAATTCCAGTCAGATATAGGGTGATACATTTTAAAAACATTTGCTGTAACACAGAAAAAAAAAACCATGCTATTTTTCTTTCTCTTTTCCTGACAACAACTAAAAGAAAAAGGTTTTGAAGCTTTCTGTAGACAGATTTCAGCTTGGAGTAAGTGGCTTAAAAGTAAATTCCTTAAGTGAAACTTCAACCACAGAGTATTTTAGGGGCTCATTTGAAAGGTTAGTTTTGTAACAATAACCCATGAATTGCTCTGTCATTTGACCTTTTTATGCTGTCATGTGGACTTACGTTATTTTAAAAAACACTTTTTTACCTAAGTACTTTGGTCTTGGAAATACCTATTAAGATCTATAACCAGAACATGTTAATAGAGATGGATAGTTTATACCTCAAGTAACTCGAGCACCTTCTCAAAATTTCTAATTTGCAAAAGAAAATACTATATTTTAAGTTAGTCTCTGCTACCTTAACTTGAGGAGAGGGGGGAAAAAAAAGAAAAGAAAAACCCCTCACAGTTTCCAGATGAATAAAAATATGGAGGTCCTTAAACCAACAGTAAATACAAATGTTTGCGTCTGGCACACATGCGAGCCCTGTTTACAGGGCAGAGTTTTGCAGAACTCCCAGTGCCACTAACAGCCATCCACTGAGCTGGTGTGAGCACTGGGAGAGCCCTGTTGTGGCTGCCTCTCCTGTACCATCTCATCACAGTATCAGATAAAAACAAGCCCTATTCACATGCAGTTTTTATTACCATTGATTAAAGCAAATAAATTTAGAAGCTACTTGTTGACATGCTTACTCAAAACAAGGTTCAAGCAGAGTTTCTGGACTAGTCTTGGCTGTGTCTTTATCCCATCTTCACTGCAAATAAATCTGGGTCTGACTTTAGTTCAGCTAAATTCATGCCACCAAATGACAGACTACATGGGAATTTTCATCTCTCTTTCAGTAAAATGAGTTCATTGGGCCTTGCTTATCAGATCTTGTGGGCTACACAAAATCAACTTAAAGGATAGATACTGGCCCTCGAATGAAAATCCAAGATATTAACTCCAATGTCAGAAGGGTGCTGAGGACCAACTCCTTGCTGAATGTAAACCACCAAAGCTGCAGAGACATTCTCTTAGCTTAAGGGCAGACCGATAGTTTATCACTTCTTAAATAAACCATTCATAATTCATAGCCAGGTTGAAAACCACACAAATAATGAGCTCTCAGTATTACTCAGCGGAAAGTGAGAACTGGAGTTTTCCACCCGAACCTGTAGAGGCTGACAAGTTCAGACATGGTTTTGTGAGCTCCTTCCTGGACCCCACATTTTTAATTCAATTTAAAGAAAGCTAGGCAGCCACTTCCCCCATGTCTTTGAAGTAAAGATGTTAACATCCGTGCTAATAATACAAACTAACCCTTCTTTTATCAAAGGCTTCAGCAACTGCAAAGGCTTTCTTTCCACCACAAAGGAAAACTGCAAAAATAAAGCTGCCTGGTTCTGCTGCTAAGAGGGCAGGTTTGGCTCTACACACTGAGCAGATGCCCGCCAGTGCCTGAAGCACTGCTTTACCAATTCATAGAATTGTTTCAGTTGCAAAAGGCCTTTAAGATCATAGACATTAAAGATCATTCCAATCATTAAGCCCAGCACTAGCAAGTCCACCACTAAACCGTGTTCCTAAGTGCTACCATCTACACAGCTTTTAAATACCTCCTCCAGGGATGGGCACTCCACCACTTCCCTGGGCAGCCTGTTCCACTGCTTGATAACCCTTTCAGTGCAGAAATTCTTCCTAATATATTCAATCAAAACCTTCCTTCATGCAACTTGAGGCTGTTTCCTCTCATCATAGAGACCAAGAAAGTTCTCCCTGAGTCTCCTTGTCTCCAGGGTAAACCACCTCAGCTTCCTCAGCTTCCTCAGCTCCTCCTCATAAGACCAGTGCTTCAGACCCTTCACCAGCTTGTTGCTTTTTGGACTTGATCCAGTACCTCAATGTCTTTCTTGCAGTGAGGGGTCCAGAACTGAACACAGGATTTGAGGTGTGGCCTCCCAAGTGCCAAGTATAGGGGGACAATCACTGCCCTTGTCCTGCTGGCCACACTGTTGTTGAGACAAGCCAGGATGCCATTGGCCTTCTTGGTCACCTGGGCACTCAGCTGGCTCATGTTTAGCCACTGTCAACCCGCAACCCCAGGTCCTTTTGCACCAGGCAGTTTTCCAGGCCCTCTTTCCCCAGTCTGTAGCACTGCAGGGGATTGTTGTGACCCATGTGCAGGACTAGGCACTTCACTCTGTTGAACCCCATACAGTTGGCCCTGGTCCACTGACCCAGCCTGTCCTGTCCAGATTCCTCTGTAGAGCCTTCCTACCCTCCAGCAGATCAGCACTCCTGCCCAGCTTGGTGTCGTCTGTGAACTGACTGAGGGTGAGCTCGAACCCTTTGTCCAGGTCGTCAGTAAAGATTTTAAACAGAACTGCCCCAGTACTGAACCCTGGGGAACCCCACTGACTGGCTGCCAGATGGATGTAACTCAATTTACCACCACTGTCTGCCCATCCAGACAGGTTTTTACCCACAAAACAGTGCACCTGCCCAAGCCATAAGCAGCCAGTTGCTCTAGGATATTGCTATGGGAGATGGTATCAAAGGCTTTACTGAAGTCCAGGTAGACAACATCCAGAGCCTTTCCCCTGTCCACCAAGCAGGTCATCTTGTCGTAAGGAGACCAAATTAGTCAAGCAGCACCTGCCCTTCACAAATCCATGCTGGCAGGGCGTGATCCCCTAGTTGTCTTACACATGTTGCGTGATGGCACTCAAGATGATCTCTTCCATAACCTTCATGTTTCCAGTAGAGCACCTTTGCTGCTAAATGAATCTCCAAATAGCTGGCTGGCCACCATTCGAGTACTCTACATACAGTAGCAGTAGGCACTGCAACAGATAACTCCCTCATCAAAATTATCAGAAAAGAGAGTAAGTACTCTGGACTGGCAGTCCCAAAGGGAAAATTCCTCTGCGAAAAGACTGCAGATTTAATAGAAGGTACTAGTGAATTAAGATGCGGATGCTGCAGGCTTGCATTCCATGACAAAGCACCACAGGGCAACATGTTCTCCATGTGAACCTGTAAAGGAAGGTGTTCCGTTTTCTCCACTCACCTGGCAGAGGGCTGCCTTCCTGTGAAATACTCACTGACACAGAAGGTGCATTTCTCTTAGCTCTGCCTCCCTCATGTACTGTCCCAGGAACATGCAGGTTTCCATGACTGCAACTGGGAACTGTCTGCCTGCTTTGCCTTTTAAATAGATACAGTGAGGCCAAGCATATTTCAGTATTGTGATTGACATTTTGAAACTTAGGTCAAGTAAGAGAGACCATTGGCCCGACAGTATCAGTTCAGTGGCAGATTGCTTGATGTATTTGTCATCATTAAAACAAACTTATATTTAAACACAGTCTGCTTATCATATTTACAGAATAAAAATATGACCTTTAAAGTGAAATACAAGAGCTCATTTCCCCCCCGCCCCCCCATCTCTTCCTTCTGTGCTTTTAATTAAAACCACGCACCAACACATGTATCTATCCTTCCTTCTGTAATAGTTTGGGATTCCACTCTCAAACACTGTACAGATAAAACGAACGTTTATGTGTTAGTGATTCACAATGCAGTAAATTCTCCTTTCCAAACCTGCCGTCTTCATTAAAATCTTATTTGCTTGGTAATCTCCTTTGATCGCTAAAGTTATAAGAAGGCCCCTCCTCTTCTTTTGATACTATCAGTGTAGCTTTTGACCAGAGAGCGTGATGAATTAAATGTATGACAGATATGACAGGTGAGGAGTGCTTGGAGAGGGCTTAAACAGCAGGGATAAGACAAAGCCCCCATTTAAGAACAAAACCCCTACCCGATGGCTAGCCCGTTAATGACCAACCACTTTATTTGTCCTGGTGGATGAGGAGCAAGCTGATACTACAGACAAAGCTTTGTTAGCCACAGGGCTGTTCTTCAATCAGGCCACACAACCAACTAATTGAAATGCCCAGTTTTTCCCCCTCAGGATTTGCTATACAAGCTAGGAGGTTTGTAGGTATTTTTTTTTTTTCTTTTTTCCCCCCTATAATGTATTAATTCAGTCACCACAAGTTTACAGCTGGACTAAGTGGAATTACAGCATGTAAACCTAGAAATCTATCTGCAGGGATCCAGCTAAGCCCTAAAAAGAGACAGGTCCAGCAATACAAATCTAAGGAAATTTGGAAGTCAATCCATTAAGATTACTAGGCCTTTGATTTTGGAAGTCACAAGCTCAAAATATGGAAGCAATGAACTCTCTATCTTCATTTTAGCCTGTTTTCAGAGAACTTATTGACCCCGTTTGTTTGGGTTTTTTTCCTATTAAAACACATTGATAAATGTGGACAGAATTGTATTGATTTTCCACCATATTTGCCATGGTGCCAGGAAAATACCTGCTTTCCTGAATTCAGAGTTAAGATACCCTTTAAAATTTCGTATGTATTTTCTACATATTTAAAGTTGCCACAAGCAAACTCATACTCTTCTCATCAGCTAAAGACCGCTCTCCCCCTCTTTAAAGTTCATGTTAACTTTCAGCATGGTGCACAGTACTAAATGCAGAGTTTCAGGCTCCAGTTACTGTAAACCACTGGCTGCTTCCCAGAGGGGAAGAAATCTCTGTGGCCCCTGCAGACCAGGATAATATTCTCACTGGGCAGTCTCTCAATTTAGCCTACCAATCTGTGGTTAGCAGAAGGCCAGGAGTTTTTGGGGGTAGATGCCAATGCAACATTCATTTTTAAACCCAACTGGTAAAGAAAAATTAGATTATAGGGATGTAGCAGTGATCATGTAGTGTAGCATGATAGAAAACACTAACTGAAGTAAGAAGAGTTTTCACTTTCAGAAGAAATTAATTTTTCATTTCTTTGTTCCTTCCTGTCCTGCCCTCACAGAGTGCTGTGGCTGAATCACAGGTGCTGGTATCAGGAAACCTGGGTTCTATTCTTAGATCTTCCACAGGCCTCTTATGCAGCTTCTGGCACACCTTGTACCCTTTCCATGACTCTGTTTCCCTATATAAAAATGCAAATATTCCTACTAATTTCAGAAAAAGTGTGGTCTAGTAATTCAAACCATAGAATAAAGATATCTGAATTCTCAGACTGAATACAGTACCAATTTCTGCTGTGTCTTTGAGGCAACTACCTTTACTGACCCAAGGGGTCAGCTTCCCCTGGAAAATGATGCATGGTCAAAATCCAGCCTTCCTGGTAGAACATGTGTACTATTTTTTGAGTAAGTGGTTTTTCTGTCTGGATGAGAGCTCAGCCTCACCTTGCAGTGAGACCATTTAGGTGGAACACAAAAGAAAAACAGTCCAAGCTAAAGCCAGCAAAACTTTTGGGACCATCTCTCCAAGTGTTTGTCCCCAGACCACCCAGCAGAGCTGGCCTAACTCTGGCTCAGCCATTATAGTCCTAATTCAACATGAGGAGGCATAAGGCTGAAGTCCCAAAACCTCACCAAGCAGGACAAAGGGCTCAAATAATAGTTTTCCCCTTCCCCAGGGAGCACTCTTTTGGCTGTTTTGCAGGAAGCCACTGTGTCTCACGCTCTCTCCTCCTCCACTTTTCATCCATTTAAAGGTCCCCAATGTTTTGAGTCCATTCAACTTGGAATAAGTAGCAATTTGAAAACTTTTGCAGGGCAGAAAAAGTATATCCTGTCTGGTTGTACCTCTCAGTCTCTCACTGGACACTTGAAAAGGTTAATTAAATGGTGCTTAGATATTCATGATACATCCTATAAATATGGTGATAACCATGAAAGTCCTAGACAAATGGTAAGTGTTAACATTATGATGCATAAAAGGGTTATCCAGAGAGAAAAACTTTATAGAAATCTAGAGGGAAATATTGTTAACCTCACAGAAATACGCATTTCTTCACTATGGACTCCAATAAAGCTAAGCAAAGTTGTTACCAGTACCATCATTAACCTCTTACTGAAAAAAACACACTTATTTTTTAGAAAAGACTGTAGAGATTCAGACCAATAAATAAAGGGCGAGGGGGTGGGGGCAGAAAAAAACCCCCGTTAATCTGGTGTATGTTGCTTTTGAATGTGCAGATCTGAACAGAAGCTGCATTTTTTCAGACAGCTTTCCAATCTCCCTATTAGATAAAATGTTATAGTCTTATTACACATGTTGCCTACTAGATGTGCTCTGACTTTTATAGATGTCAACCCCATTTCTTAATTCAAGACATTTGTCTCTTGTGATCTCTGCGCCTCTGGGTTAGAGTTCCAGCCAAAGAGGTGAGCCAGCTTGTATCTGCAATGCAGTCATAAAATCCTCCAGCGCTACATCCCTGAAAACTGTTGCTGCCCTGAGAAAAGGCCTGGATTTTGTCTGTCTGCAGCTCAGCACCCAGAAAGGACATTTTGCAGAAAGGCTCAGTGGACATTCAGGAAAACTGCTTTCAGGACCTTATCTGAAGGACAATACTTAACTTTCACCACCTGGGCCTGGCCCCTGAAAGGAAACAGTCACACTCAATTATTGTCTTTTTCTAGACAATTACTATTTAATCAAACCTCCAGCTGATATTAACTGGTGGAAAAAAGGCTATTTTTAGTTAGGACAGTGATTCCCCCTCACTCCTTTCATCTATGAGTAATGTATTTCCTTTTGCTCTCAGTACCACAAACCAGTCCACACCAGATGCTCAGTATTAGGTAAAATTAAAAATGTGGGCATCATACCCTTTGAAAAGATGCTTTGAACTCAAATTAATATACCTAAACCCACTATTTAAATTAAAGAGATCCTGTCTCTCTGCTGTGTCATTTTCCCTTTTATCAGAAGGGGAATTTTATTCTGTTTAAAGGTTTTTTGGTTCAGCTCCACAGACCACGTTTTGACTTAACAACACATTGTAATTTCCTTTTAGCCACAAGAATAAAGGAAATGTATAGAAGCAACACCATAATCTTGTCAAGCACTCTCTTTCGTTTCCCTGAACAAGCCTGTTCGAGAAAATGTGAAGGCTAAGATTTTTAAGATCTTATCTGGAAGATGTTTAGATCATGGAACACTTTTATTGAAAACAGACATATGCATTTTTATGCATCTACTGATGTACCCACGCACATAAAATATGTGCCTACTAAATTCTTTTATGGACAAGAACAGAACAGTCTGAAACCTGCAGAGGGTTTGCAAAGTTTGATCCTCTTGCATCGGCATTTTACCTTTTCCAGACTTTTGTCCAAAATCTGCATAGATACTTGAGAAAGCTCCACCAGGGAACTAACAGTCAGGGAGTACCTGCACCCAGAGTCACCTGTGAGCGGGGCTCTGTAACTGCTGTCAGAAGTTAAAACGTGGGAACAACGTAAAATACATTGATTTCTCATGGGCCTCTATGTATATATAAAAAATGGGCTTCTGCACTATTTGTGCCATTTATTTGCACATTTAATCTTTTCCAAAACATAATGATTTAAATGCAACTGCTCTGCTTCTGCTTCTGAGGCAGACTTGAGGCAGTTTGTTGAACATATTCAGATAAGCAAATGCCATCCAGCTTCACATTCAGTTTATCTCCTCTTGATGTTCACCCTTGATGTCATCACTGACAACATTTAGACTATAGGCAGAGATATAAGAACTGCCTCTTCCCTTTGAAACTGACCCAGAGAGCTCTGAGTGTCATGGCAAAGGGCCTGGCCTTGGTTTAGGTTTCACAGGACCATGAGACATGCCCCGAAGACATGCAAGCCCAGGAGGTACCCATGCATGCTCTGGCGGGGGACTCAAGACTGTATGCGATGCTGCTGCTTGTGCAGACCCTGAGGTCTCTCTTGGTCCTTGGCATCTTCACCGAGGTGCTGCTGAGGTTCTGAAGGGCAGCTCAGGCTGGCCATAGCATGGAGAGAGGGACCTGCCAGGAGAAAACCCAGCCATTGGGCTATAGAAACCAATGCTGGACCTGCTATACTAGACCAGGGGAGAGATGGTAGTTAGCAGTGCTAATGATGCCACAAAAACCTACTTCAGGACAAAGCAAAGGGGCAAGTTTAGCATCTGCAAGTTCTCAGCGCAAGTTAGACAATGACAGTATGAAAGTTTATCCCCAAGAGCTTTCTCCTTGCTGGAGGTGTTGAGTTAACTGGTGGTGACCTCCCACTGACCCACTGGCAGCATCTGTAAGTGCTGCACAGCAGTGGCAGCCAGGAAGCACTTCTCCCAAACAGCGACCTTTCAAAACACCGCTCCGAAAAGCAACAGCTGAGGTGACCCAGGAGTCACCAGCCCAGCCACATCCAGCGTGGAGGACATCTCCCTTCACCCTCCTGGGATTTCATCCATCTTCATTTGCTTTTTCTTGCTGCCATTTCCTCTGACTTCTCAAACTTCGGAGAGTGGTGACTATTATTCATTCTCTTGTTTCTTACCAGCCATGCAGCAAAGAGCTGCAACTTTCCATCAATAAATACCATATCAGTGCTTATTTAGCCATTATTTTAATTGCTGCATTTGTTGCTCAGGTATCTCTTGAGCAAAAGAAGGGTTTACTGCATTATTAATTTAGAAATCTAAAAGAGAAACATCTCAGAACAATTACTACATGCCACTCTGGGTAGCCACAAAATAACTTGCTAATGAAAACTCTCAATAGGAATGAAAATATAACTGAGGTATAAAGAATGTAATTGTCCAAACCATTTGAGGTTAAGCAAGTATGAACAAACCTCTTCACTGTGCACCCTTTTTGTCTATAAAAAGGGCGAAGATGTGAAGCAGCAGGACTTGCCCCTTCCACTGTGAAAAGTGGTGTAAACAACAAGAGGTTCTCCAGTTTTCAGCTACAACAAATCATTTAGCTCTGGGTAATTCCAACTATTTTAGTCATCAACTTGCAAAACTGCGAAACTCATATTCAGTTGACATCAGTTTGAGTAATCTTGTTCCCACATCTGGTTAAGAGAAGACTTATAACATATTTTGGCTTCACAGTAGAGAGGGAGAAAGCTAGCCCTTCTGTTCCGCTCCATTTCTGGGGGTTCATGAGAGATGGGGGACAAATGAAGCTGTTGGAGGAGAGGGAAGCAGAGGTGGGGGGGGAGAGATGAAAAAGCAAGCAGGAGTCCTGGTAGCTGATTTGGGCATGGAATCATGTTCTCCGTTTTAAGAACAGACCCCAAAACTCTAATAACTCAACCTTCCTCCCCAAATGTGGCTGTCTAGCTTGCATTAGTGGATAACAATGGTGAGGAAGGCATACAAATTTGCAGTTGGTGACAAGAATCTCTCAGCTCAGTCAAAAAGACAGAAAGAGTCACAGATTTTATGTAAGAGGAAGAGACCTAATGACTTCCCCAAGGTTTAACTGAAAGCAGACAGCAGGGATAGGAGCTGAACCCACGAGTCCTGAATCACAGCCCTTTGTCTCAATCACAAGACCCTCCTTCCTCTTGGATATTTTGCACTGTCTAGGGTAATCATGAAAAAGACTGCGTTGTCCTCCTAAACCACAAATTGAATGCTAAGCCTATAAATCACCTGAAAAATTCAGAAGTCTTGACAGAAGAGCAGTGGGTTCCAAAGAAATGAAAAACCTTGCTATTGCTCCAGAAGGAGAGTGTTGTTTACTATGCTGGTCATCTGTGTTGAATCAAGATCAACTTTGATGGCATTAAGTTAGAAAATTCTTAGCCGTTCTTAGAAAAGATGCAAAAGAGCATGTCTACACCATGCAGCATGCCCTGTTGCAGTGCCCACAGAGCCAGCTCCAAGTCTGCTGGCTGTGGAAAAGTGTAGTGTCTGGGCGGGCACCACAGTACCAACAGAGCAATGCAGATACATCAGCAGCTAAGTAAATACGCTCTACAGCTCAGAAAGGCACACAAATTTAAGTCCAGGGACATACCCCGTTTCTAAGACTACCTCAACCACTGAACCTTGTTCCATTATGCAAGCACAATCTTTCTTGCTTTTCTGCTTTGCCAAGGTTAGGAAAAGATATGGTTGTGCTCTATAAATGTGTTGTGGGGTAAACAGCAAGGAGCTATTTCTTGATTTTTTTCAGCTAAAGATTTTCAGAGAACAGCAAAACTGTCCCAAGCAAGTTCAGGCCAGAAGTTCTTTAATCTTAGAGGGGCTTCTCCATCACAGCAGTGAGGCAAAGAAATCCCAGCCTTTGTTAGACAGGCCCCATTCATTAGTAGAACAAATATTTTTTCCATCAGAAGACTGGGTTGAGCAACTGAGGAGACCTCTTCTAGACTCATCTTTTCTAAGAAGTCTGCTAAGGTATTTCTAAGAAATATCACTATGGTCCTTTGGATACTTCTAGAACAGTGAGCTAGTAAAGCATAATACAGACATTTTTTCAGAGCAGACCCTACATAATAAATTTTTTCCATCTTCAAAAAACCTTCAAGCTGACTGAGCAGTATACATGCATGTGCATGCCCATAAACTCACTCTATTTTCAGTATCAAGACCAATCTTCAAGCAATTTCTCACTCTTACAATGCATTTATCTTATGTAAAACAGATGCATGTCTTTGGGGTAGGCTTTGTCTTTTAGTCTTAGATTGTGAATACCCCTTTTAATTAAAATGGGAAATACTAATTTCCTCATTTAGTTCCAAGCCTGAAGCCCACTAGCACAAGCAGCCATCTGCAGGTTCAGCTGGAACCCTTTCAGCATCCAACAGTAAGGCCACTGATTAAATTAAATATTTCGGACAAGTATAAACCAGTGCAGCTCCACTGAGCTGTGCCTATTCACACCAGCTATTAAAAAGCTGAACTAGTAGTGATGTACCCATCCTGAGTCCTGAAACTCCATCACCAATTGTTGCATCAATACTGTTTAAAACCTGCATGGCGGATGAGATGGGCCAGACACTTACTGGCAATACCATTTAAAGTCTTTGTTCTATGCTGCACCTAGTGGGATGAAAAACAACTAAAGGAGAAAAGCAGCAAGCATTATGAACGGAGATAATCAAACTGCACTAGAGGTAAACTGGGGGGTAACACCTAATGATCCTTAATGCAAAATAATTCAGTCCTAGCTTTCTCATTGAAACATAGATTGCTTAAAAGTCTTCCCTTTTCTTCATGTACCCGAATGAAGGCGGAAGCAGGCATTTCCTTTCCTGATGATGGAAGTGATACCAACTATTATGTCAGTACTAAGTGAGCTTCCTCTCATCCAGTTCTGTGGAGTTAATGTTGTCTGACTCAAATGAGATTATTAAAAGTGGGCTGTTCGGTTCTAACAAACTAAAGCCTTGCAAGTTTAGAGGCACAGTTGCTTCAGGCTCCTCCTACGGGTGTTCAGATAGGGTGTCTTTTGAATAGACTCAAAGAAATACATTTTCACACCTGTCAGGCCTAGATTAATATCCCTGCTAATTGCACTTTAAGAACGGCAAATTAGTTCCAGTTATAGAAGCTTTCACGGGTAAGAGGGAGAAGCAGCCTATTATCACCATCAGGACTCGCTGTTTCCCTGACCAGAGTTGTGTCCCAAACCGCGCGCGCCTCAGCGGCTTGGCTGGAAGTCCTGCTGCACGCCACTGCAATGATGCTTTTATCCCAGCCCAAGCCCTCTTCAGTGATGAGAGAGACAGCAGAGGTGACCAGCATCGTAAACAGAAAATAATGCCTATGCTGAGATTACAAAACCAGAAACACGTTTCAAACCAGAAGCGTTGTGCTGAAATTACCTAATAATCCAAATTTATATTTTCTCTAAAATAAAACTCTCCATTTTGCTTTTTGCTCTAAAGGGGCAGTATTTTGTTTGTAATAAAACACTTGGCCCAGCAAGATAAAAAATGCCCAATCATGCCGCTGAATTTGCAATAGGTGGATAAGTGAAGTTCTGGCCTTGAAGTGGCAGCCTGAAGAGTGACACTGCAGAGCCAACACCACGGTGGGACACTTGAAAACAAGTCAGGGACCAAGGGTTAGTCCAGCCATTGGAACGTGACAGGAAGGCTAGTTAATAAACACCAGCTAACCCCTTCAATTACAGCAATAAATTGTTCAATTGGTTAAATGTCCACAGGTTCTTCCCCAAACACTTCTGTGAACTGTTTAATTAGCAAACTCTTGCATCACTAGCCGATCAGATCTCGGTGAGCCTGGGGGGGACACTCGGCTCCCAGGGAGTGAGGGGCGCTGGTGGCCCATGGAGCTCGCCTCTGCAGGGCTTGCTTTGAACCATGCAACCTGCAATGTTTTAACAGCCCTGGAGATTATTCGTTCAGTGCCACCTATTTCTTAAAACAGGATTAATACTGTGCGGGTAAAATACAGCTTGATCGCCATTCTTTCCACATCAGTTTTCTGCATTTTGATAAGAAGCCTCACAAATTACAGCTTCTCTCCTGCCCCAAGATTAGATAGCCGTGCACACCAGACAGGTTACGTAGCACAAGAGATACCGAGTACCTGGAAACTGCAAGCTATACAAAACAAACCTGCAGATTAAAAATCAGCAAGCCTATTTCTTGAAAATATTTAACACACTAAATTTGGAATTATCTCACCAAGAGTTAAGAACAGTTGAAACATTGTGAAATGATTTATCATTAAGATTACTGCTGGCTACAAAGGGCATTTAGAGTATATTCATGAGGCATTAAAAATTCTGATATAAAAAAGAAAAGTTATTTCTCCTTTATAAAGCAACAAGTTTAACTGGATCACTGAGGATCAATTAATAGTTAAAGACTCACATAAGTTGCCTATATTGGATCTTTAATCACTTTGATACACCACTCATATGACATACTTTGTTTCTAACTGAAAACCACACACCGATGCAGGGGAAAAAAAATGTGTGGGTTTTAAAAACGTTTATATTAATTAGATCCATTTATTAGGAACTCCATGTCTGAAAAACAGCTAGTCAAAGGAGAAAAGTATATTTGTTATGTTTAGTCAACAAGGAGAAACGGCATTTCCCTGCTGAAGTTTTATTAATGAAGTAATACCAAGCTAAATTTAGCACAGTTGGATATAAAATACATACAGCGTTTCCCTGTGGAAAGCTGTGATTGGTCCCTGTCTCTCTAGCAAAAGTATTTCTTTGGAAAAGGGCTTTAGGCAGAAATCTTAATTTAGAACCAATGTTTTAATAACATTCAGGAAATCTACCATTTTGCACTTCTGCCTGAGAGGTCGAGTCTGGATTCTCAAAGGATATCCAAAGAACAGACAGGTAATTCCATTTATTGGGGAAGGATGGTGTTGGACTATGCCCTATCTTCCACTTTGCAAAAATGCACAAATCATTGAACTAAATTCAGGATGCCCCTGGCTGAGTTTGCTGGCTCCTGGGATTCCTCTCCTGAGTACTGTGCTGTCCTCTGAGACACCTGAGAGCATCAGCACCTAACTCAAGTTTGAAGATTCTCCTCCAGGTACGCACCAGATGAGTCTACATCCCATAAAGGAAACCCGTATGTTCAGCATTGTGTTTCTGTCTCAGGTTTAAGGACATAAATGGTCTTATTTGATTTAACAATGCACATCTTACACAGCTAAGCAAAGCAAATTCTTTAAATTCGGGTTCACAGGAAGATTTCTGTTGACGCCAATAGTCACTGGGTCAATCTTATAGAGCAATACGAATGCGAATTTTAATCTTTATGTTGCCAGACCCCACAGAAAAAAAAATGCTTCAGAGAGATCTTTTACTGCTAACAAATGTCATCAATTACCTCACGTTTGTGCGCAGTGCTTGATGTTAAAGAAAATAATGCTGGTAAAATCGGTACTATTAAAAGCTGTGTGCTGACTGTTGTGTTGACTATTGCTGAATCCGCTGGAGCAGACAATGTAGAACTACTCTCCTTTTTTTGTTGTTGTTGTTGTTTTGGGTTTTTTTTCTTTTAGTTTTGTAGTACTAAGCGAATTAACATCTCTGAAGTCTCGGGATCTCAGGACAGGCTTTCAGGCGACACCGATTAGCACAGCCTCACTGAATTAAACAGACTGAAGCAATTCAGGCCATTGACAATCCACGGGATCAGGGTGGGGAGAAACTGCAAATTAGGAAAAGAATAGAGGACACAATACCAGCACTGATGTCCTGGCACACAGGCTTTTATTCTGGAGATAGTTTACAAGCAGTTCGTAACCTTTGGACTCCAGACAGTCTGTAGAACCAACAAGAGGAGGTTCAAGATTTGGTCTGAAGTTTCCATCCAGCCCCGGCACTGTCAATATTTGGAAGATGCCCTGGGGATCACTAGGTCTCCATAAAATGGATGTTAGTGAAATAAAACAAAAAAACCCCGAAACCTGCACTCATATCATCATTTTAGACTTTATTACTTTAATCCAAAAAGGTATTAAGAAGATAAAAATTTATAATTTTGCTGTGCTTAAAAGAGGTGTTTCCCAGAAAAATAGCTAATGCGTTTTTAACAAACCTAGAGTCCAAACCCAGCCTCTCATTCCATATTCCTAATTTCTGATTTGCTTCAAAACTTTTGTGATTTATAATCTTAAACATTTTGCAGTTAGCACAATAATTCATAGAAATGGTGCAAGTGTGATTTTCCTACCTAAGAAAAAAATGACTGGAGAATTCACAAAACAAAATCATCTATGTTCCAGGCCTGTCAAAATTCCATTCATCTGTTGAAAATATGTTAATAGTTGTTTCATTCTCTATTATAAATCAATTCAGTTATCACATGAAACCATACTCTGTCAAGAGAAAATTATTTAAACAAAGTAACTTAGGCTACAAATTAAGGTTTGGTTCTTTGATAGTAATTTTAAAAGAGTAAATAATAAAAAATAAAGGTATACATTTTATTTTATGAATGAAGGACTCTTAAAATAATCATTATGTATGCCAGAGACTTTGATGTCATGTTAACTAGGAAGTGACATTTACTATTAACTTAATTGTCAGAGCTTTTCTGCAGCCAAAGTCAAATTATGTATACTGTTAATAAACAACACAAAACTAAGAGTTATCTTTCAATTCTCTAATAATTTTGTTTCTTGTCACATGTTTAATGCTCTAAGTCACAGGGAACTCAAGTGAATTAAATATATTTATACCAGTGCAAGGATAATCTAAGTGAGGAGGGGACTGAATGCTGAACAATATTTTAGCAAAGAATTTTTATCTGGTCAATAAAAATACCTTCAATGCATCAAGTTCTAAACTTCTGTCCTAAACGGAGGCTTTTACTGCAAGCGGTAGGTGCTATAGAGTTAAAAATCTATTACTTTTTTCAAAGCTAGCAATCTCATTTGCTGGTAGAGGGGGATCACTTCATTCACCAAGGGAGGAAAAGTTAGTCTGAAAAAATAACCACGAGGAGACAATTTCTGATGTAATTAACATATCTCCTACTAGTCAGGATCAAAAAAAATGGAATACGAACTTACTCAGCCCGTAACTGTGAAAAAACAAAACACATGGTTTTGCTCTAGATATGCTTTTAAAGCCTCAGTGCTGAGTTCTGGTTTCTACCTGTAGGAATAAATAACTTGCTTATGCTCAACAGAAGCCTACTTTTCTTATTTCAAATGCATAGAGGGGAATTTGTGTTTGCAATTAAAAGAAACCAAACCAAATCAACCAACCAAACAAAAAACAAACAAAAAAACCCCCAATACAACTCATCCAGAATCAGCGAGGTTTTTTAACAGTTCAGTAACTGTTCACATTTAAGATACTAACTCAATCCATTTTATAAGTCAAGATGATTAATCCAGATGACCATACAATGATATCTTTGCAAGAACTGTGCTTGGGTGAGAGGTCTCTCACATACAGAAAATGTAAATTTTTGCCTCGGTAAAAGTTCAGAAAACAAGACTGTTATCCCCATATGACTTATAACAAGCAATTTACACAAAGTTTTCAAAGCCCCCAGCATACAAGCAAGATCCACAGTTTTGACTCACCTGATCTATTAGGTTTTTGCCTTGTACAGAAAGCTCAAAGTCTCAGCACTATCTTGCCCCTTCATTCTCTGTACAGAATATCTCCACACTGTAACCTCCTGCATAAAGCATGATCTTGCCTATTTCTCTCCTTTTTCAAAGCATTAAAACAAAGCTACATCAAGTATCCTGAGAAGCTTTACACTGCATCAAGCACCTGTTCAGACCACAGTCAGTTAAAAAAATCAAAATAACAGCTGAGCTGAGGTCAGCCACCCTACAAACTTCAGAACATACTCAGAGACCCTAGTACCCTCATCTTTCCTGTCTTGATTTGAAAACAGCAGCTCCAGTAACAGTGATGCCCTTCCTTCCCTTCCCTGTTTGAGCAGGCAGTGAAAGCCCTCCTGCTGTCTTCTACTCCTAAGAAGAAATCTTTAGTCTCCAACCTGAACTAGCCTGTCTGCAGAAACAAGACAACTCATCCCACACTCATAGCGTTTGCTTAAGGAACACGGGTTCAACAGAGCCGGTTAACCATTAGCTAGCACCCATACAGATCGTATTACACTCACTAGGCATACTTCTTAAGGTATCCTTTTAAGAAATTTAGTTTAGGAGAAGCACATGGGTCAATCAGTCTTCTATAAGCGTCGCTACAGAGTAACACCAACTGCCCCAACACAGAACATCACCATGCACACTGAGCCAGCCCTGGGCACAAGTTCCACCTTTGCAGAAATGATGGATATCAAATATCTCACTTAAACAACTAAAATGTTTATCACTGATACCAAAAACTGTTCAGAAGAAATTCACAGGCACTAAAAATTCATATGAGATGTTTGCAGATTTAACAGACATCCCTAAAACCAGTCCATGAAAACATTCCCATACATCCATCCATAAGCTGCTCAACTCCAGAGGCTGAAACCAGCAGCTGTCTTCCTAAAAAATAGTGGGAAGTTACCACACTTCTTCAAATTTTTTGGTTTTACTTAGTGCTGCCGTTATTTTCTATTAAGCTAAATCTTGAAAAAAACTTCATCTGCAACGACACCCTGTTGTGTCACACAAATTATTTTGTCAAGCATAAAGCACAAGATTTACTATTATGGACTTTAATTAGAAAGCCATCTAGAAGCTACAAGCAAGAGCACTGTGCCAGGCACCACATAAATGCATAGAAAGAAACCTCACCAGCTCAAAGAATTTGCAATCAGATAGAGAATGGAGACACAAAGTGAAAGAAGGGAAGTGGCATTACCTTCACTTCACAGGACAAATAGAGTATGTGTTGAGGCTTAGAAAGATTAAGACCCTTCTCCTGCAACTCCAGACTTAGCATGGCAGCTATTAACATTATAGAACTTTTTATGCATGCCAGGGCTCACCAGCACCAGCACTAAAACACAAAGGAATGTCAATCTCCAGTAATTTAGCCTGAAACAGGCATAGGAGCTGAGTGCACATCTCTCCAAGTCCTACCCATGATTTCAACAACCCCAGCTTTACCCCATTTTTACACCTATACACCCCTCTTCTTGTGACAGTTGGTGCTACCCTGTTCCTGGTTTATATTAATTTAGGATCCAAAGCTAGTGCGTAGCTTTTCAATCTTCGTAGCACAAATAAGATTAATTTTTAATTTTAAGGCCCTGATTCAGCAAAACATTCAACTACATGCTTAATTCTATCCCTATTCAGTAAAGTACTTAAGTATTTGCTTAATTCTCATTTACTCTGCTGAGACTTGAACATGTGCTTAAAGATAAGCCTCTTCTTAAGTACTTTGCTGAACTAGGGCCTAAACTGTGACCTAGGAGCCAGGAAGAAAAGAAAAAAAAAAAAAAAATAGATCAATAATGTCCAGCGTTATTTCCTCCAAAATATTAGGTTAGCTGAATGCAAAAGATGAAGTAAAAAATAAAAATCACTTTGATTCAAGTAATACATACAGCTAGTACTGTTTTTTCATTGGAAGAGACAAATTTTATAATATCTAACTAAAAATATATCTTCAAAAATCCATTTTTGTTGCCTGTTTGTATCTACAAACATGCATTACACAGTGTGTTGAACCTATTGCTCAGGCTCAGTTCTATGACTGGAACCTTTAAGTTTTTCAAGCTGGGTACCTGATGATTAGGGAAAAAAAAATAAAATTTAGAGCACAATCCAATTTAATGAATACAGTTGAATAGAATTCAGTTTTCCATTACCTTAAGAGAAAATTAATGGAGAAATTGGGAAGATGTCAGGGAAGGGACTCCACAGTAAAAGCATGGAGGGAAAAAAAGATAGACTGGCACCCCACTAGGAAGAATTGCTTGAGTTTAGTCATCATCAACATATGAGACTATGCATACACTGTGTAATACAGTCTCTTGCCAAAAGGTCTCATCATGGGTGGATCCTTGGGCCAGTATGGAGATAATACAAGATCATGATCAAAGAAGCCTTTGGCAGATAAGGTTGGGCTTAGATAGCAGAGAAGGAAAAATATTACTTTAGAAAAAAAAAGACAAATATATTGGCTAGTGGCTTGTGTTCTTATCTATTTGTCTGGCCTACCTTTATCAGCCTGAATCATTCCATAAAGCATCTTTCTCCAACTTTTGAGATCCTAAACTGATGAAACATAACCTTCTTACTGCAGGCTCACAGTTCAAACTAAAACTACTTTGCCTGTGTCAAGGATATTGGTATCAGTTCAACTGACATGGTCAGAAAGTATTGGGAAGGTGAAGTCAGGAAGAGCATCTCCAGATGATGTAGAAAGAGGCTTTCACTAGGTGTGTGCCTATGCAAGTGGAACTGGATGCCCCAGATGAATTATGCCCTCAGAGAAACTGGCCTGTTCACATTTTGCCAGGAGAAGAAGTGCTTCTCACAAATAAAGACCAAACACATGTCACTGCCGGGTCTTCTGTTGGCAAGTCTTTCATGTCAGCCGCTGCTGTTGCTCTGCTCTTTTGTCAGGAACTGAATTTCCTCCATAGCTGGAGTCGCTATTTTCATCTACCTTTTGATTTCTAGCTAACAGGAATGCTATTTAATCTTTGCAATTCCTAACTTACACATATGCTTAGCTTCATGGTTCCACTGAAGCCTGAAAGATGGCACGTAAAGCTAAAACATATGCCTAAGCGTCTGCAGGATTGGGGCCTAAAAAACCTGAGTATTTACTAGCTATTACCCTTTTGATGGATCCATCCTACTATAACGACGGATAAAAATGTTTATTAAAATCTTTGAAGATGAGAAGTACTCCCTAAGTACATGTGTGGGGTAGGGGAAGTGGAAAGTGCTACAGACACAGATTGCACTGGCTGTGCTGATGTTTGCCATAGAAATCACACATCATTATTAACAGCTGCAGGGTTAAGAAGCCTATGTGTTTGAGGTAGTTCTCATATTTTGGACAAGCACAGCCAGATAGCAGAGGGTGTTAGTTTCTTGTCTCCCACCTCAGTTCAGTCCTCAAAAGGAAGGTGCCCTATGTGGACACACCACTCCTTGGAAGGCTCTGCTGCAGCAACACCCTGATGCACACTCTGATGCAGCTCAGCATCAACATGCACAACCAACCCTGTCGACACAGCCTCTGTCTCTCTCCTGCCTGTGTGGCAGTGGTCATGGCCAATGGCTAAAACAGAGGTTGGCAAAGGGATGAGAAATGTTTAATCTGTATTCCCATTGTCAGAAGGGTAGGAAAGGTCACCTGGCACTCCCCTTCAATCACACACAGAGCCACAGTCCTGCCATCCCCTGCTGGGCTGCCAGGACTGTGGAGGTATAAAATATTTTCTAACAAAAAGAAATTGGATCACTTGCCTGGGGGAGCCATAACGTTTATTCTGACGACAATGAAAGACGGCTTTGATCACTGCAGCAGCCGTACATCTCTGGTTGCACGCGGCAAGCCCACCTCAACACAGGGACAACGCATGGACCAGCCTCCTTCCTCCTGCCAGGCTGGATGTCAGGCTAATCAGTTTGATCTGACAGATTTTAATTAAATTGATTAAGACCTTTCTGAATGGACTTGATTAGTGTTCCATAGAGGAATCCCTCATGAAAAGAAACACTGTCAAGGAAAAGCACTAATATTTTTCTCCTCCCATAATGAGAAGTTTCTTGGGTTGTTATTGGATTTTTTACACCACTGATAACAGTACTTTATAAAACATAGTGTATGATGGGTTTTGACACCCAATTGTATTAAATTAACAATAGCATTCTACAAACAAACAGAAGATTTTTATGTCCTCCTTCAAGCAATTTTGTTACTGCCAAATCCAGCATTTAAAATATGACCACTTATCCTGATTTCAACAGAAATATGCAAGATTGAGATGCAAAACAACTCTGATCTCTTCCAATCATCATTCTCAGAGTGGTTTTTTGTACAAATATTGGAAACTGAGCGTGTGTAGAAACGTGGTGGTGCTAACACTGTGAGAGGCCACCTTTTTCCCCACATTGGTCTGTGCAAGAATCAATAATTACTGCTGTTCTGTGAGACTTGACTAAGATTGCATTGGCATCATTTTCAAAGGGTTCTATATGGGCAAAAGTCGGTATAGACGTAACAGCACAACTGAGTTAGAAGGCATCACCTTGCTTTCCATATCACCAGTTGGATCTGGAAGTCCCTTGGTACTGGTAAATGACAAATGGCCACAGTCACAACATCCACAAGAGACATCCCACCACTCGAGGCAGGCACAGTTAGTGCATGGTAGTAATTACTACTGCTGTATCAGAGCTAGTCAAAAGGATGTGTGATTTAGAAGCCTGTTAAAAAGTGACATGGAATCCCAAGTTCACAAATAGAAAAGCTCTTGTACTCTACTTATAGTAAGGGCTTACTTGACTTGATGATAACCATTAAAATGCTGTTAACCCTTACAGATAGTTTAAATCGAATGTCCTTTGAAAAATAAACTGACCTCTAAATATTTTTTTAATTTTCCCTTGCATACCAGGCAGAAAGTGTACTTCTCTACCCACTTCTCCTATCTCCTGTTTCTCCCAGCTTTGTAGGTTGAGCTTAATAGCAAATGAAGCTTCCCAAGACTTGCAAAGGATTTTGAATTCAACTTGAGAGGAAGTAGCAGTCATCCTGTAGTGACTGAAAGGAGCTCAGGTGCTGCAAAAATACTACTTCATCTACCAACACTTCTTTTTTGCCTGGAGCCAGAGTGGTCATTCAGAATACTTGATCTTGAAGTGTCAAATGATGGTGAGCCATACAATTTTTTTTCCTGACACAGACTGAACAGGGGAAGGGAACTCTGAGAAGGGAAGATAAGGTATTTGGAATGGAAGTGAAAATAAAGGCGAGAGGGAAAAAAAAAATATGAAAAGGACAGAAAAAGGAGGCAAAAAGGTTGGAGGCATAAGTTAGAGAGAGAATATTTGGTTACAAGATACTCTGAGAGACAGACAGAGGTAAAGCTGATGTCCTCCAAAGAAAGAAAAGATCCTGAAAAAAGAGAAAACAGCATTAACAGGCACTTAGTTTATTAAATAAGAAAAAAGAAAGATGAAAAAGAAGAGGCCATTATAATTTTTATTCTATGACCCCTCGTTTTTACTTTTTTCCATTTTTTTAACATGTCTGTTGTGCTATACATGTTACAAGAAAATCTTGTGTTTTGACAGGTCAACCCCCATTTACTACACTGTTTCAACAAACGAATGCTATTGCAGCTTTCTCTGCTGGTTAGTCTGAATCCAGCAGATCCAAATGCATTTTCTGGTATTATTTTGATCACAGTATCATGGCTTTCTGAAGTTCAGATTCCTTTATTGTGAGCTTGAGTCAATAACTAAAGTCTTCTCACTGTCCTGAGATGAGATTTACATGTCAATTTACAAATTCCAGTCTTAAAAACATACCTTGTTGCAGTATCTACTGCTGTTTTCTTCTCACAACCACACTCAGACAAGAAATAGAAATTGTCTAGATTGTAATTCTGTCTAGAAGTTTCAACAGAAACATCTATTTTGAAACATTTGGGGCTGTTTTAAAACTCTTCAAGGAAAGAAGGTGGATTTGCCTTTGCCAGAAACAAAAAAAGGGTTTTCTTTAATAAATTATACAACGAAAGATAGGCTGCAATAAAAAAGACACATTCAGGAAAAAAAAAGAATTCAGTGTGACTGACCTTCAAGTTCCCTCTCCTCTTTCATTAACTGTCCACTGAGGTGATCCCTGGCCAAATACGGGCAATTCAAAGCCTGTCATAGAATTACAAGATGAATTAGGGACTGCTGCCACAAATTTACAGCTACCAAGGCCTCTGCTGATTACATTTTCCCAGACTTGAAAGTAATTTCACTGGAAACACTCTTAACGTGGCCCCAAGATCAGCATCACGACAAATGAGGAAAGGGAATAACACTTTTCCCTTCCACTTATCGGGTGAGTTTTTTCCCCTCTGTGATTTGTACGCAAATAGACATAATTTAAGCCACTGTGACACAGAAGTGCCAAGTCTAATAGAGGTTGTTTGCATCCTGAGAAACTTCCCAGAAAAAATCTCCCTTTTCCATTCCCTTAAGGAAAGGTGACTCCTGTGTTTTTTCTTTAGCTTCTGACTTGCACAGCTTATTAAATAACTTCAGTTATCAGTCTGAACAATTACTGACTCACCACACAATCAATTGAAAAGCTAATGCAGGTGAAACTGTACACAGATACACTCACTACAGGTGAGTAACTTCACATGCATGAGTAGTGTCACTGCATTTGGTGGCATAACTCATGTGCATAACTATTTGTAAAACCGGGGCCTCAGGTTGTAAACCCACTGAAGCAGAAACCAGATCTTATCTGCCTGTAAAGCACCTGGCAGTGCAACTATCTTTGCCACCACATAAATTAATTATCATTAGCATCTGAATTTTGTCAGCTCCAGCATTCTCTCCTAACCTCAAACACTGAATTTCTTGCCAAAGTGTTTGTGCACAGTGAGTGATAAAAAATATGTACATGAATATTTAACTATTCTGGCATTTAATATAGTGCTGTTTCAAAAAAAATTCAATACAAGATGAACATGTGTAAGGCATCTGAAAAACTTCTAAGCTCTGAGTGGGGTAAGGGAAAACTTTAAAGGTAAAAAATATATTGAAATCCTGAAATGCTTTGACCTTTAAATGGAACCTTCCTCCCCTCCTGAGGTTTAAGATAAGTTCAGCAAACAAAATTTCACCCTGGGCTTGACATGTAATCTGCTTAATTTCTAAAGAAATAAACAAACCCTTTTCCCTTTAAAAAAATTGACATGATTTTAAGAGGAAGACAGACACCAATTCTTATACTACTCGTGATGGTTTCTACAGACAAGCTTAGCTAAAATGTAAAGCTCTCTCGGATTTTAACAGGAAATACACACACTTAGAAAGAAAGAGTTGTGAAATAGCACCTCGAAGATAAGGAACTCTGAACAAGATGACTTTTGGTCATCTGAAGGAAAGAATAGTCATCTTCTTTAATCATTTCAGACTGATCGCTTCAGTTTAGTAATCTCACATTTCAATAGGTTTTTACTGCTGAACCTACAGAAACGGCCAGGGGGATGGAAGGGGATGGGAGAGGACAGGACTGGAAGTGCCAGTCAGTTCACTCAACCCTTTTGGGGCACATCAACTAAGATTTTTAGAAAGTTCTCCAGTTTTCCCCTCAGCGCTCTAGCTGATTTATTTTCCACTGGCAAAAAAACCCCACAAACAAACAAACAAACAAACCACCAAAACCAAAAATCAACCAAAAAACCAAAACCAAACCAAACCCAACCATAGGGCAGTAAATCGAAAAAGAAAAAAAAAACTCAACAAAATAAAACAAACAAACAAAAACCGAAAACACCAAACCAACACACACACCAAAAAAAGAAATCAGTCTAGTGCTATGCAGTTCCTTTTCCCTCAGGAAAAAAAAAATTAAGGGAGCATTTTCATGTTTGATGATTAAGTTAAGTAAATCTTAAGACAGCAGCTGGCTTTGATGCATGTATGAGTTTTCACTGTCGCTCTTCTGAGGTCTAGCCTTTGCTAGTAGACTATTTAGACAGCTCCTTCAACAGGCACAAAATACTCCATGGATAGTGAAAGCTACTACATGTTCATCAGACCAAAGCTAAACCGAAATTGAGAAAAATAAACAATCAAAAATAAGACAGAGGAGTAAACTCTTCAGTCATTTGTTTAGGTAAGACAGAAATCCTATCTTATGAATCACATGTTAGCAAAGACATTATAACTGTAGCCACAAAGACTCTGATTAAATTACATATTACACAAAAAGATTGTCTCATTAAAATGAAAAGAAAAAAACCCGAACATTATCTTTTACTCTTGTCTGAGACCTACTTGGGTATGTATGCACACAGGAACTCTTTACTTGCTACCTTATGACACCAGTGGTTGAAAGCTGTTTTTCTTTTATTGTTCCATAAATCACAAAAGCTCCACATGTCAGTTTCTGGTAACACATCTTTCTT
>VXBX01006993.1:290414-322042 GCA_013400415.1 Scytalopus superciliaris
TTTTTTTAAAATAAATTTTTGGCGGGGCCCAAAAAAAAAAAAAAAAGAAAAAACCCTTGATAAAATTTTATTTGTGTTTACCATTTTTGCTGGCAGTGTAATGCCAAAGTTCTACCGTGTAGAGCAATACCTTAAGTCAAAGAAAGAAGCATGTTTTTCATGTCTATGATAAAAAGGGAAGGAATGTCAGATTAAATCCAACACAAAAAGAATTGCAGAAATAACAGGGTATGATTAAAATACAAACAATGACAATGAAATCTAATCTATTCTGAACCTACCTCTTTCCCTGTTTGTGTTGTGTANCACACAACATACACCACTTTGCATCTAATAACTATGTACATTTGGGGGGGTGGGGGGGAGGGGAAAGGATTTAACTCGGAAGAGTGACAAAAAGTACAGCTGATGACTACAAAAGCACTTCCTTCAATCTTGCATCATCTTAGGGGCTCACCCACCTCAAGAAGCCGCCCTTGGTGGCAGCTTACTTACACACAGCTTCGAATCGAAAACACTAAGTGGAAACCTCACCTTGGATATAGGTCAGGACATCAAGTGTAGTCTGCTGGTCAGTGCCTAGGGCAGGTGTGAACAAGGGCCGGCTGGCCGCTTTCACGCCGAGACCTGCGCCAACAGTTCAGAGTCTTTATGAAGTGAGAAACTAGAGCAGAAGCTCAGAGAGTACATCTTTTAAGCAGGATATTTAGGAGCCTCTGCAATCCTGTTACCAGACACATAAATGCTGGCTGGTTGCTGCCTTTTTTTTTTCACCCCTCCACTCTAAAAATACTAACCCTTCTTCTGAACTAGTTGGAAGGGACTTGTGAAGGGGTGGAGTAAGGGAAATCAGCGCACAAGTCACCTTTCAGCCACCTATGACATCAGCCTGCTGCCCTGATTCCTTCATTAATACCTTTGAGCTGAAAACAATGGGCCTACCATTAAGTACCACACAGTTCAAGATAAGAAAGCCCTAAGCAGATAATAATCGGTGCATTTAGCTGGATTTCAAACATTCAGCTGCTTAATCATTTCTTCCTCACTGCATGCTACCCAAACACACCGGGAATGCTTTGGATGCCTTGGGCTAAGGAAGAAGGAGCTGGGATGTGGGGAAGAGGAGGGAGAGAACAGAGCCACAGGATGGGGATTGGGGAGGAGAGGGGGATTTCATTGGCAATCCTCTCCCTGGGAAATGAAAACATTTCTTAATTGCCATTAGGGAAATAGGTTAAATACAGACTTGGTAAGCTGCTAAGGGCTGGCTAACAGATTAGAGCGGATGACTGTTGAAGTATACTCATTTCCATGATATGACAGAGCAGGGAATTTTTATTTTCCTAATAGTCTTCAAAGACTGTTCCTGTCAAGCACTGGGTGTGAGAGTGCTGGTTAGATTTTAACTAGTCATCTTCCAGCTGATGAAACGAGGCCCAGTTCTCTGGCCCTGAAGTGACTGCTTTACTGCTTCATCCAAGGAAACAGAAACTGCAGGACACGCTGATGGGGAAGGTATTGTAACATCTGCCGGCTGTGCTTACACAAAATAACAATGAGTAATCGCAGAAGCATAGAAACTAAAGGCATGACACAGCATACCTGCCACAACAGGAGGAGGGGGGGGGAAAGCACCTCGGGATCCCCAAACACTGAACAGACTCTAGAGCTGGAGCTTGGGCTTAACAGCTGTCCTGCCGGGGCTGAACAACTCATCTCTGAAACCTTGGGGCCCGTGTGGGGAGGAGTGTGGGCAACTTACGAATCTCAAATGCCACCACTTGCCTGCTAAGGTCTTCAAAGCCGTCTCCTTCCCCACGTTCTCCCAAGGCACCTCCTCTTGGTGGGCGCCCTTCCTCCTTACCTGTAGGTTCCTCAAAAGCCCCACCTCTAACCTACAAAGAGGATGATAAAAAAAGGTTTTCAGCAAACTGAGGGGGAGCAAACGGAAACCAAGTTTCCTTCTAAAATGGGCACAGCCTTTACTCATCCACAAAACTAAAAAGCAGCTACAGGCAGTACATGCTGCAAAACTGAGGCACCATTCTGTAATCCTTCGTCATGCAAAACTCCCTGGGGCATGAGTGGGAGTTTTATCTGAGTAAGGTCTGAGTTTCTTTAAGGAAAGCCTTTGTTCCGGGGCTCCCTGAAGCCAATGTACTGAACTATGCAAACGATCGTGGATTGGCAGGTGAAGTCGACAGGGGGTCATTTGAAGAACAAGTTTCTGGCAGCAATGCTGGTTTAAAGCAGTTGCTGCCACCCTCCTCTTTTTACCTGCTGACACATTTCCCTTCCCCCACCCCAGTCTTCCCCAGTGACAAAGACACCAGCACTTGTACAGCTGTGTGCAAAACAAAGGAACTGCTCCGGCTGTAAACTACCTTGGCTAGGAGCTCTTCCACAAGCTTTAACTTACATTTATAAACAATTCCAAGGCAGGGAACGCTATAGTCGTGATTTAATAAACAAGGAGCAGGCATACAAAAGCTACAGACATGGTTGCAACCATTCCACAGCATTGCAGACTTCTCACCCAGCAGGGCCTGTGTGACACGTACCAGCATCCTTGAGCCTCTGCTACAGGGCTGCATCCAAGTCACCTACCAGCAACGACACCTGGTCTATCTCTTAAGACCCCAACTGTGCCCGGGAATTGTCCAAAAGAATGCTGGTTGAGTCAGGCCAAAACTGCTGGCAACCAGTCAGAATTGTAGATATCCAGCACTTTAGGCTCCTATGCCCAGTAGGCTAGCGTCACTAGCCCAGAGGCTCAGAGACTGATTGTTAAAGGTATTTTTATTCCTCAGGGAAAAGAGAGCAGCCTAAAGTGATCTACACCATATTTTCACATATCCAGTGTGTATCTGTATATATCATCAGGCATCTTAACACACTTCAAAGTCTGGTGCTAAGTGTCAGTTTCAGCTGACTAACTGTAAACTTCTCTGCACCTGATGTCTGAAAGAGATTGATAGATGTGTTGTAAATGTTGGCTGGTTTTCTCCATGGACAGTAAAGGAAACTCCGAGAGAAATTACTCAAATTCGGGCAAAGCTGGGTGAAAAATATGCCACCCCAGCTCTCTGCCCAGAGTCATGCTGGAGATAAGGGAGGCCAAAAATTCAGTTTGGATGTTCTCTCTTCCAAATCAACGTGCTTGCCACAAGATGAGACCCAAAGAACTTTTACCTGGATATACGGACAGATCACTGTGGTATAGCAACCACTTTGGTACCAAATGGTATTGTAGGGCATTTGCTCAGCTGTTCTGCTATCACAGATTCAGTCAGCATGGGCAGAAAGCCCATTCATTTACATGGCACTAGCCTGTGTGTTTCACTTGACTGGTAACTCCACGGACTTAATTTGCATGGAGTGTATTTCCCAGGAACACTGCAACTTGATCGGAAGTCAACCAGAAATAGACAAGCTCCCTTGGTTCTTGTTTCCCTTTATCACCTCTCATTCAGAAATGTTTGACTGTCTCCCATACATATAAAATACCTGTGAATTAAAATGAAACCCTGGGATTTATAGATAGGATTCTTCTATGGATAGGTATTCTTCCCAGATTATCCAAGAATTGACAGGACACACCAGGGCAACTAGGGAACCAAGGTTATAGTATGCTTGTTTTAAAGAGCCTGGGATAGATCCTTTGCATCCACCAATCATTTCAGGTCAGAAGTTTTTATGCACAGTTTCCTATGACCACCTATTTAGTCACAGTCAATCTAAACCAGCCACAGCACTGAGAGAAAGACAACTGAGTAAGGAAAGTACACTTTTGTATGGTGGCTACACACGATATCCTTAGCAGCTGAATGCCACTCTGTTTGGGTACAAGAAACACTGGTTTAGGTCCATGGAAATCCGTGGCAAGTCGACAGTGTGCCTTCTGTATGAACTTCCATAATAACACTGAAATCTCTTTCTTAAAAAAGAATTATTAACAGAGTATTCATTTATGCTGTCCTTCCTTTTTTTTTTTTTTTTTTTTTTTTTGGTAGGGAGAGAACAGTGGGGAAGTAACAGAAGTGTCCCCTATTATGTCAGACTTCTTGGTGAGACTCTTTTTTCCAGCATAGGTACAGTTCAAGACTGTGCACCCTTTATTTACACCTGAACATGCAAGCATAAGCCTTACACACAGGTGTAAGCCTTTCCAAACATATGACTATGCAATGCTGCAACACTTTATAACAGACAACATAGATTTATTCTTGTTCAAGACCATCTGAATATCTCTGAACGGCACTGCAGTCTAAGGTAGCATAATCCTGGTTCCCAAATAAGAAAAAAGATAGTGTTTTAAATGTCACAGAAGGTTAGTTAATGTGTTTTTTTCTGTCATTAAGGAAAGGATAGGTACTGTTTTGAAGTACTAGTACAGTGGCAAAGTAGTGGACACACTGTGCTTTACATCATGTACTTTCCTTGACAACATAAGCAGCATACAGATAATTTGTTTCTTTCTGCAAGTTACGACAAGTACAATTACTCTGAACTGTACCTTTGATTTAAGGCACTCGAATTCTCATTCCATAAACCCTCTAGCATGCACATTCTTGTAATACAACAAATTCCTTTTCCCTGCTTATTGCATGGACATTCATACTATATTTAAATATAGAAATAATGTATCTATATTAACAAATAGTCTTCAGAGTAGTATCGTGACATCAGACAGTTATCTTTTGATGGCATAAAATTAATAGGATCGGTGGAAGAAGCATCTTTATGGTAAGGATGGGAATTATTGCTGCAAACAGGGCTCTTGACTCTTATACACTAAATATAAATAACTCCAGTTTAATTTTTTTCAAACTTATTCTTTACACTTTTTCCATCTTGCGTATGTAAAAAGAGCAACCGTATTACAATATCATATTCTACAAGAAGGAAAAATTAACCTCATTGGCAATTCTGGAATCCCCTACATTATTAATTACATCTCAAACCACACTTGGCAAACCAAAAATGCTTAGAGGAATTCTGGACAAGTAGTTGGACAGAAGTCTACTTGTAATTACATGAAAATGTTGCGCTGGGAAATAAGTTGCTTGTGAATTAGCTCTTAAGGATTGATCATTTTTCAAGATGTTACTTGCATCCAGTCACTTTACACCACAGGAAAATGGGAACAAATGGACCATATTCTACAGTGGGTGAAAATCATCATCTCAACTACACTAGAGCAGCTCCACTTCATCCCAGTATAGACACAATATCAGGAACCTGTGACTGGATGCAGTCAAAGAGAAAAAAAAAAAAGAAAAAAAAGTAGAATTTAAAAGATTAAGTTCTATTTTAAATAAATAATAACAAAGTCAACAACCTGACACAGGAGGTTGTTGTCATTACTTAATGTCTTCAAAATAAGATTAGATGGCTTCCTAAAAACAAGCTTTAGCACATTCATTTAGGACATGAGAACTGTGCAGGAATTACTGGGTGAGTTTCTATAACTGATATACTGCTGAAGATAAAACTATGTGATTGGAACAGATTTAGGCTATAAATTCCATAAACATGGGGAGTGTGACCCACCACTAGTTATGATGTTACAAAAAAACTCCCTCAACTATTTATCAGAAAAGGAAAAATAATTTTAAAGAGTATTAACTAGCTTTTCATTATTCAAATTTTTTTGCCATCACTCTTCTATCACCCCTTTTATTCAAAACACAAATACGCAAGCCTATTTTAAGATGAGACCAAATTAATTGGGGACTGACTCTGTGCATGAAAGGAAAAGAAGCCTGAGTTTCTATAAACCTTTCAAACTTTCATTTCACCTCCTTCCCAGTTTGCACGGAGGAGTCTATTTTACAACTTTATCCATGTAATGGTCCTGCAGACTGCTTCTTCATGCCAGAATTTCTCTTTGAAGTTTGCTCTCCCATTAGTGTTCCAGTGTAGGTATTCGAACTGATGGTGCAAGCACAGCAGAACTCCAGAACTGTCCACGTTCCATCAAATACAGTTGTTTCATGTTCCTTGTGATTTACAGTCTTAATTAATGCTCAAAAGAAGAAGAGCACATCTTGGTGGAGCATCCCCCCTCCACACACATGCACACCCCTCCTCCTTTTATTTTTTTTTTTCCCTTTTATTTTTCGGCAAAAACCAGCACTCTCAGGGTTTTGTTGGACATTGTGCAGGATGGCTTTGCCAAGTAGAATGGAACACACTTAATACTTTTCCTTTATAACCTTTGCAATAAATCAGCTACCACTCCACTTACACGAGAACGGCCATTAGTGTCCTGTCCCCTCCCCCAGCACTTCCCGAATTTTAAACAAAGTAGGAATAAACTGAAGCTGAGCAGAGCCAGCGAGCCCAGTAAATCAGTTTAATGAGAACTGAATCAGTCGTATGAAGTCCACTACTGAACAAATAGGGTGGACAGGAGGGGCTGAGCCTTCCATGGAGGTACTGCGGATGGGGAAGCAAAAAAGCAAGGCTCACATACTTCATCTTCAGCAGTGACACATGTCTGTTGTGAACACCCTGATCTTTAAAATCACATTTTCTGCAGCTTGTTGCTACAATTTCTTGTTTAGATTTGGCTGTTTCCTCTCCTTTTTGTGGTTTAGTTCCTCCATGTTTTCCCACAGAAGTGGACTTTTCTGTTTACCCATTTTCACCACTTATCTCCTCTGAGATTCATTTTGACTCTTCATTTATCCTTCTCAGGTCTCTGTATTTCCATATTTACTGTAAGTGAATACATCTACACACACACACATATATACTGTTCCATTATGAAGTTTGGAAAGCACATAATTCTGTATTTTCAGAAAATACAGAGTATTAAAGAAACCACATAAACTTTTGTATATGACAGCATGTAGACTCTGGGCATTCAGCATTAAAAGGCCTTCTCAAAAGTGTAAACACACCCACAAAAAAAAAAAAAAAAAGGGGTGCGGGGGGGCCAAAAACCAACCCAAGCAAAGCACAGTGCTTCAAACATTTTCTTTTTTTTTCCAAACCAGAGGCAGTAACTTGCACAAGTGGAGCCAAGTATGGATTTTCTCAGTCAAAGAGGACTTACAGGCTCTTTACTTCCCACACATCAGTCCCCATCTCAGTTCCACAGCTTCTTCTTGTTCACTCAATCTCATGCACTCAGAAAAATTAACTGTTAAAACATACTAATGAGCAAAATCAAGAATGAGTATGTCCCTTTTGCACAGTGTTGTGATATTGTCCTGCTCTTTCTACAAAAACTGATGGACAAGGAAGTGCATAGCCCAGCCATTCCTGTGTGCCTTCCTCAGGACTGCCAAACCTCCTTCACTTGGGACTCGGTAAGACAACCTCATCCTATTTGAGGTATCCTGACCCCAGCTATAACTAGTTTCTATTTGATACAGTCATCCCTTTTCAAAATTAAGGACAGAAATATGGATCACATTTTCTCTTCTGCCTTCTTACTTCCTCCAGAATGAGCAACCAGAGCCCACTTGTGAGATCCTAAAGTCTCACAGTTTGGACCAAGATTGAAGGCTGAAGAGCTTATTTGTAAATCTGGTCCTGTTTCCAGAACATTACTGTCTTTGCTGTGAGCAAACAGAAGAGTGCAGTTTGATTCATCACTCTGAAACACTTAAACACCATACAGCTGTACTTTTAATCCCAGCAGACCAGTCAATGAAATCCTGTGCTGCTTCTTTGCCAGTGCATCAATTTCTCAGATGCACTATTGTCTCTGAAAAAACTGAGTATCAATTCTCAGACTCGACAATAGGAAAACCTATTACTACTATCACCTCGCCACCTTCTGCATGGACAAGAAGTTAAAGTTGCTAATTAGAGAGGCAGACAGGGCTACTTTGCACCCTCTTGCTCCCAGCTTTCTCCTTTCCCAGTACAATAGAGAAATGGGGACACGTCTGGAGCTGCCAACCTGACCTCAGAAATGGAGAATCACTGCCACTGCAGGCACAGCAGAGACCGTTCTGTACAGCTAAGGGTAGCAGGTGCTCCTGCCACTCCTATGTGTTTATGATATCTATCAGATGAGGTGAGGAAAAGAATGTATTTATTAGAGTTAGTTCGGAAAACCTGCTGATTTACTGTTAGCTTGTATTTTATGCAAGATCAGTGTTGTGAGCTCTTAAGAATTCTACTGTGAATCTTACGTGTCAGGCTTTTCTTAAAACCTTGTACTAAAAATCATATGATTTTTGTGGGAATCTCAGCCTTCATGAAAGAAAGGAATTAAGTGTCTACTCTTGGTGAAAAAAAACAGCTTGAAACTGAAATCTGTTAGCACCAAACCCAGAACTCAAAATACTATTTTCATAAGCTGTGGTTTTTAAGTCAACTTCATGACCTGACATAAAGTTCTCAAAAGCTAGGGTTTTATAATATTTCAAATGAGAATCTAAAACCCCCATATTCTCTGAACTGATTTAAATTTTTTTCCTGGCTTTCCTGTAGGTAAAAATATTGTCTTAATACCCTAAGTCATAATAAAGTCCTTTCTCCCACCTCTGGACTTATGCTTTGCTTTTCACTACACTTAGCAACTCACTTCTAGTAAAGCCTGTGGTTTTCTGGCAAAGCAAGTGCACTGTGTCCACTGTTCTAAGAAAAAAACAAACCCAAATGATAAAAAAATGAATGCAAAGCAAATAACACTAACAAATACATAGTTTCAAGCTTCTGTTCTGCAAAAGCACACTGTAGAACTCTACATATAGTACAATAATTAGGACTGTCTTTGAATTTTTCTTTCAGTCTCTGCTGTTCTGTCTCTTCTTCTGTGTCATGGGTATTTAAACTACCTGGGATGACCTATGAATTCAGATAATTAAAAAAACTGAGCTGTTAAGAAAAACAAACAAAAAAGGAAATTAAAAGCAAGTCCTTGGCACAGCTAATTCACTCTTCACTCTAAATGGTTACATATATCTCTGATCTTTGTAAAAAGAGAGAAAAGGTACTGCTTTCGAAGTAGAATAATAAGATTAATAAATTATAGTTTCAAAGAGTTTGGAAAAGAAAAGGAGATTTCACTGAAAGGTTGTTCTTTTCTTTTTCTTCTCATCAAAACTTTGCAGGCATCAATAAAACATGAATCTAAAAAATTTTTTTTGTAGGAGACCATCATTCTGGTTATAGCCACCAATGGGCTGTATCCAAAGCCCTCTGTAATGAGAGTCTCCCTGTTGATTTCATGGCTTTGGATCCAGACCAATGTTTGTGCATTTCTTTCAAGAAGCAATTTTTCCAAATAAGCTGGGGGTTATCTGGAATTATTCCAAGGGCTACGTGACACTTTCAAGAGTTTATATTCATCCAAGTGACTTTGAGGAGCCAGTTCTCTGTTATTTTACATGGAAAAAGCTTGGGAGAGTAGGGGAGGGAAAGAGAAGCACTGTATGAATCCATCTAGGCTTTTCTAGACCCTTCTTTGAAAGGTGTCCCTCAGATTTGATGTCACAGGCAGGACAGGCAGCAGCACACTATCTCATGCCCTTCTCCTTTCCTGAGGAGCAACCACAACCTACTGAAGCAGTTGTGCTCAGGAGTGGTTATGGAGAGGGAATTAGTCCCACTGCACTCCCTAGAGATTTTTAGGGCTAAGGACTTGGCTAGTACTAGATTTGCTTGATGTGTCTGGCACGAGGTATGTGGGAGTTTGCCTGCCACAGGGTGTCTCTCAAGTGGTGTGAACTGATCATCTTGCTGTCCTTTCTGCCTACAGGCCTATGTAGAGAATGTCCAGCATCAGGGGCATTGGCAGTCCTGAGCTACCACTGCAGTTCCCTGGGCACTGTACTTCTCCAGAACTGCAAGTCATATATTCTTCCAGTTGGCCTCTGGTGCCCAGTATTTCAGAAGGACAAAGTGTCTTAGGCTGGACTGGTCCTATGGCTGCTGTAGCTCACATGGTAGCTGAACCAGTCCTCAGCCAACACCAAGTGAGGGAGGAGAGGAAGAAAGGTGATGTAATATCACCCTGATCTTTCACTTTCCCTACGTGCTAGAACATCAGAGGCTCAGAGCATCTACTGTGAGGCACACTGTCTTTCAGCACTGAAAATCTCCTGTAATTGCATTTTCATCAGTATCTTGCTTTCTTTACTAGAAATAAGGACTATCACATGCCTCACTATCTTCAGAAGAAATGTAATGGGCTAAAGTCATTACACTTGCCTCCCCACAAAGCAATCTGGTAACTGCTCTAAAGCATGAACAAGCAAAAACGAAACACCCATTCTCACGGGGTGTAACTAGAGATAAGGCTGAACAGCAGATGTCCCACTCAGTAACTGCAAACATGATTTTTTTACTGCTTATAAACCCTTGTGATATGTTTAAAATAAATACCCAGCTACAAAAATACTGCTAACATTAAAATTATGTGAAGAAATTCTTGGCAGACCTTTGGGATCTACCCAACCAACACTAGTACCAGAGCGCTTACAGATACATAATTAACACAGCTTGAACCATTCAGTACAAATGTTAAGCAGCCTGAAAATTTACAGTTTTACAGCAGTACTTCTGCACAAATGGAGTAATACCATGATTGGTTACAGCAGCAGCCTGACAGAATAGCAGTGAGGACAAGACAAGATCTTTATTAATTAAATCACTAACTTCTGTACTCCGTTTTTCCCTCAGTGGACACAGAAAGATATTCAGGCCTTCAGTGCTGGAAGGGTGTTCAGGTGGTCTTCATGGCCAATAACCTGAGGCAGTTATGTGTTTAACCTCCACTGGAATCAAACAGTTTTGCTAGTATGTAAGGGACTATATTTTGACGCTTTAGCAGTTTTTTATGGTATTCACTTAACAAACTTTCTGCAAAGAAGCCAGGCCAAAAAGTCCTGCTATATATGGAGCTAACTACATCTGCCACATTTATATTAGCTGCTCCAAGCAGAAAATACTGTGTTCATAAAAAACCTAGAAGTGTTTCAATTCAACACAAGCTGTTGCATAGACCTGCTCTTATTCACTTTGCGATTGTGACTGCCTCTTGCAAGCACTACTGTGAATACTCAAAAGCACTTTTTCAAATGAAAGAAAATCAGAGTATCTAGTGTCGGCAAGCCTTGTAAAGTCCATACATGTTTACACTTGGCATCAGATTACACACATTTGACTTCTTGATTTACTGAGCGCACTTGTGTTTTCCCTTCTTTTGTCAGAAGTAAAATACAGCTATTCTTAAGAGAAGTCTTTGTTTTTAGAAAGACCTAATTTGTACTGTATGTTAGGAGAGTTCACTTTTCACCCCACCCAGAGAGAAGACTGATTCAAATACCAGGGTGAAAAAAGCAAAACTCAGAAGAGGTTAATTTGGGTAAACGTAATGTCTGTTTGCGAAATGTAAAAAAGAGAAAGACAGAGAAAGATGACAAACAGTGGAGTCCTTGGACAGGTTTGGGTTTTTTTGCTGCATCACAGAAGCAATTCTGCTGAAATCTTACTCGGAACATCGCCTGAGTAAAAAAGAGAAACACAGTTCTTAAATTATTTTGTACTTTCCATGTATAGACAGGAACAGTCAGAACTGTATGGGGTTTTACGCCTTCTTAGTAGCCAGCTTATAAACAGTGTAGCTACCAGGCTTTCCATAGGAAAAACAGTGTTCTGTGGATAATAATAACACTACTAACTGCTCAAGCTTCAGGGGCACATAACGCATAGTGTCTGGCCATCTATTAACACACAACTGGTAAGTAATAAAACATTAGATGAGAGTCAGAAATTGGAGAACAATCTTACACAACTGAAAAATTTGCACAAGTTTGTCTTTCTATCTCTTATTTCTGTGATTCTCCAAGAAGAATATTACATTAAATCACATGAAATGGATGGAGTTTTATTTGTACAGTGTGTGTTAACAAGCCATCAAGTGAATAACTGGTACATAAGTGTTTGAGAATCAAACTCATAAAGCTAGCAGTAGCCACAACAAAGTGAATAACTAGGTGAGGACTGAAATTTTCAACATGTTTTTATAGATATTTATATGCAGGAAAAGGAAGCTCATCCAAATGTAGAAATCAGGTCAAATAAAAACAGTTGTATGATTTCCAAACTAATTCAGGCATTGATCATTATGTAAATAAAAAGCAAGTTAAATCAAACACCATTTGTGCCTGTTAATAATTTGAGGGAAAACCATAATCCAGACCATTTTTTTCCAAATGTAACAAAGCAGAATTGCTTCAGAACGTGCCTTGATGCCCTTTGCACACAGCCAACCTAAAATCAGCCCCAAATAAACCATTTACAAGCAAGCAAGCAAGCAAGCAAACAAAACACTTAGTTTTTCTGCTATCTCTCTAAATTGCCTGTCTGACAAATGACTATACTTTGCTTTGCTGCCATGGGCAATCCCACTGAATGTTTGCAGTACTGGAGCCTTACTTGTATTCCCTCAGTCTTCTAAACACAATATGTTAATCTAGAAGGGAGGGAAAAAAGAAGGAAAAAATAATGCTTTATATGTGCAATACATTGAAACTGAACTTTTGTCCAAAGTGTGCTAGCCACACAACATTTCTCGTATGTTTTCTGCAGTACCTTGTATAGAAATAGTGATTCTTACACAAAATTTCTTTAATAAATCTATCACAGCTCAGTGAAAGCTGAGTGACAGCTGTGAGTGACTGTCAATTAACAGTGACAGAAAAATATGTATTTTCTTACTTTTATGCCAGTTGGAGACTCTGTTGTTCAGAGCTACTGTGAGTGCATGAAAAAAATTCAGGTCCACAGAAAACTTTCCTGACAATGCTGCAAGTGATAAGCTATAAATCACCTTTGCATGTTTTTTGTGTGGACTGTGAAATTGTCAACAGCTTAAAAATTTGCATTAATTCATGATCTTGCCTTGAAATTTCATGATTGAAAATAAAATTCATGATCCCAATGCAAGGCCAAGTTAAAACTATACTTTTTCTAATTACAATTTTGCCATTTCTTCAGAGTCAGAACCTTGGATGAAATTTGTACGAGAGGATACAGATATTATTGTGAATATATAAGTGAATACCTTATTTACAGAAACTCACAGAAAACTCAGGAGTGTTGTTTTCAGCAGAGATGTAAAATATCCTCCTGGGAATTGGTATTAAGCAGTGATTTGGAACCCCTACATTCAACTTACAGAGTTACTATTTAGACTTACAGGCTACTACAATAACGTCTTATGCCTTCTTAGAAATTCTCATTGTGCTGCAGAAATCTCTGTTTGGGCAGTCACCCTTACACTGGGGAAAGCTGCAGTTTTGTTATTCATCACTCTTTCCTCATCTAAGAGATGTTAGACCAGCAGTACAGTATAGCATGCAAACAGCTTGTAGAAGCAGACAAACCACATTTTAAATTATATATATTAGGGTTCATTTAATGAGTTTCAAAGAATTTTTCCCATCAGTTTTATTAGATTTTGGAAAATAAACTGTGTGATGTACAGATGAACTCCAAAATAGAAAGGTAATTATAGTTGCCTTGTTTATATGAAGAACAAGAATGTTTCTCTTTAGGTTAGCAAAAGAGAAATACATTCATTGTGTAAGAATTTTTTTCTACTGTTGATTTGTAGTAATTTTAGTAATTGAGCTGGTACTTGAATTTTGAGATGCTGCTTGTCTGCTTTAATAACCTTATTAAGTATAGTTTTAAGCTGAATTCTCTGGAAAGTAGAGATTTTACAACAGTAGAAGAGCACACATCCTCATATGGCCTTTCTCATTGAGCATTTTGATGGGGCATGTGGAAGGGTGCTCACAGACCCTGGCACAAAATCCCAAACTACTTTAGAATTTTATTTAAACATTTTCAAGCAGGAGTGCACTAACTGTACTTCTACAGAAACCTCCTGAAGATGTGTACCCAGTTGCTTAGAAGCCAGAGGTGCCATGGTGCACAGTCCTGTAGTGGCTACTGCTTGGTCAACACCAGGCATCGTTCCTAAATCACTGTAATATAGCACGGTCTGAGGTGGTTTGCTGTTTCGATCATAGCTTCTGCATGGAAGCATCTTGGAAAGGGGAAGCTGTGTAAGTCAATGCACACCAGTCAAGGATCAGCGACTCTTTCTACCCTGCAGAAAACAACTTGTGAGATGCTCACTGACACCTATTTTGCACTTCCATTACTTGTGATACTAGACTGCTGCATGAGCTGAGGACCTGTGAAGCTTTTCTGTCGTTCCTATTTTGTCCCTTTTAATAGTATTAATTTTCCAATGTCTGTTGACATATTTTTAAACTAAATAGCAAGGGTATTTCCAATTTCTTCATCGACAGGATATGAAGATGAAAATGCATACATATGGGAGCCTCCACAAAAGCTTGTATGAGACAGATGCAGGAAGGAATAGTCTGTATCTAAGCACTACAAGGGTCTGCACAAGACACTATGAAAAAGTGTGCTATGTGTCTTGAGATTGTTCACCTATGGAGTTTGGTCAAGAGCTATAACCTTTAAAGTATTACAACATTTCTATGCTATGGAAACAGAGTAACTAGTATATAAGACCTGAAAGTGTACCCAGAGAGCTTTGCACAATTGACAGTGTTTGTGGTTCAGATACTAAATTACAATTTGATTAACCTACTTAGCAAGGTTCAGATGACAAATATGACTTTGGTGAAATTATTTTGCTGAAAACAAAAAGTTCTGTAGACTACTTAAAAGACATGAGGATGTTAAATACTGTTACAGTGATTTAATGAGTTTTTGGTTTCATTGTGACACTGGAAATCAAACAAGATAGTTTCAGTTTGAGCTTGAGTAAATTCTGATCAAAGACTCTCAGTATTTTCAGTTTTATTTTAACAAAGTTTATAATTTTTGTGTTGCTGAATTTTGTTTAAATTAGTAATGTAAAATATATCTATTGTACAAAGTCTGTGTCGCTTTCTCTGCCTAACACAGTGAGCAGTTTCTGGCTGCCAAGCCTGTCCTGCACGGCTCCCATGTAGGGCTGGCAGCTGAGGTTACCTGGGCTTCCTCACCCAATGCTAAGCAATACCACGCTTCACACAGCAGCCTCTCAGACTGCACCTCCACTGACAAAATACTTTGGTATTTGTATCTCCCTCCAATCCATCTGTTAAACACTGGCCATGATGCCAGTTCATTTTGCTCTAGCATTTGACTCTTTTTTACACTAGCTAGTACCTCCAGACCTTCACCTTCCAGTCAGTTCCCTGCTGATGTACAGTGCACGCCTGTGACTGGCTTTTGGAGGGCAGCTGCCTCTAGCCCATCATGGCAAGGCCCTTTGTGCAATGATGTATTTTGCACTGCTGTGTGACAAGGACTGTGCAGCTCCACTGACTCTTTTGGTAGGCACCATTTCACCTGGAACCTCCAAGCTCCAATACAGACAAAGAAAAGTAACAGAGGCAAAAAACCCCCCACAGTCAGTAAAACTAATTTCAAGAAAATTTAGTGACAATTAGGAATGCCTCAGGAAAGAAAAGAAGAAATAACTTACGGACAAAATTAGCAATTGTACTGAATACCTCTGTCATGGCAGTCAGGTGACAATGAAAAACAGGAAATCTCACTCACTTGACTAAGCGAGAAAGGCTGGAGACCTTTAACAGTCTAACTATAATTTCCAGTATTTTGTATTGCTCACTTTATGGAGCCAGAAAAAGACAAGAGACCCCATATAAATATGAAGCAGTATTACAGGAAACATGCACTTTTCTTAATTTCAGGGAGGCGCTTGCCACATTTGTTTACGGAATCACTCATTCTGTTTACAGGGACATTAACTACATGAGTATCATTTTTCCTCTCTGTGATTTTTATATACTGTGCACTCATTCTGAAAGTAAGTCAGTGGACCCTGTTTTATGCCGTTCAAGCCTAACACTGCAACATAGTCATTACGATGCTTCCTACATGTATTAGTTATTGAAAGGGCTGACCCCAAAATAAAACGATGCAAATCACATTAGCACTCAAACCAAACGCCTCTGTGCCAGGAGAAACTGAAAGACATGAATTGGCCTGTGGCACTGCAACAGCAGCGGGGGCTGCTTAGCCAGTCTGCAGAGTCCTCCGCCAGGGTTGGGCAGGAGAAAGCAAGCCCAGGGTGGACAGATTGGAAAGGAGGAGAGTGGGGACCAGGGAATCTGGTGTAATCACAGAGAAGAAATGAAAAGCAAAAGGCAGAACAAGAGAAAATACATGCTGAAACTTGAAGGAAACCAAAGTGAAAGAAACAGGTGTGGACAAGTAGATAAATGATGAGGGGAAAAAACAATCAGTCATGATTCTGATTTTCAAAAATAAAAGAGTAGATGAGAAGGGAGGAGCAAGCCCACCCTTTAGATAGGACACAGGAAAAGGAAAGGTGAGAAGGAAGGTCAACATGAAAAATGGAAAAGAGAGAAAAGGGAGAAAAATCTCAAGAACAAGGAGAAATCTGTGAAGCTTCTCCACCCCCCCAAAAAAAAAAAAAAAGCCAGACTGAAAGAAAGCAAAAGGATGATTACAGTCTCACAGTAAGGAGATAAAGGAGGGGAGCAAATTGGATATGAACCGTATTCATCAGAGGATACATAAGAGAGTAGCTGAATTCAAGAATACTGCAATGCTAACAGAACATTTCTTCAAGGGGGAAAACTGTCTGTCCAGCAGAATTCCTGAAATATTACTGCAAGCCCATAGCTTTGTCCAAAACCCAGTAAATAAAACTTTTGTCTGAAACTTTTCTCACCATTCCAGGACAGTTGGTATTTAATCTAAATAACCTCCTGCTGAGTGTTGATCGAGGCCTGCAGCTCTGCAATCCAGACTCATCACAGCCCAGTCTAAATAGAGCTTTAATAAATACTCAGCTTAAATTCACTCAAATTCCAACTTGCTTGGAGTATGATCTCTATTTTTGAGCTCATAATGGCTGAACTAAAATCTGGAACTTCGTGATATTTGTGGAATGCAGGATTTTTGTGTTGAGTCTCTAGCTTTAAAACTGGAAAAAACAGGATGTGTTTTCAAATATATAGTTAAATATGCAGCTGTGCCCAGACTACAGTTTTACAAATGCCTCGATGCTACATAGGCCTGCTGGCACTGCGTCTCAGGTGAAGGCTGAGAAGGGAGGCCAGAATTGTATTTGTTTCAGCCTGGGTTCTTCCCACCTCACTCCAGATGCTGCTTTTGCAACTGTTTTACTTCTGCCCATCTGTATTCATTTTAGTGGCATAGGCACCTCACTGCCTATTCTGTGCCTACCTTGAATCCCACTGAGCCACCCCAAGTCACAGCAAATCCTTACGGAACAATAATGGATTTATTGACATGCACAGGGGTCCAAACATGAGAAAACCAGATTTGTTCAAATCCTAACTTCACAGGAACATGGATCCCAAAAAACTGCAGGCATCATTTCTAGTTACATGGGCATTTTTAAGCTCCCTAGAGACCTACTGTCCTGCTGATATTTTTACCTCAAGGAAAAAAAAATGAAGAGTGCCTGCTTGCAAGCAGATGAGAAACACTCTCCCAGTCCTCACTTAAATGCAAAGCACTTGCTGCAGCAAGAGAGCTGGGACTGCAGTTGCTCCTTCAGCCAGATACCTCTTCTAAAATAGCCTCTTCCCACCTGCCAGGTCCAATCAGCAGCCCAGAGGAGGGCTTTTATGGAGTCCAGCTATCATTTCCTCCTGCTTTAGATCCAGTGACCCAATGCTAACACCATTCCCCACTCCCAACATTACTGCACTGACTGACAGGGTCAGTCCTTGCTAGATGTCACTAAATCAACATCCCTGCAGGGTCTCTTTCCAAAGAGAGAATACGCTGTCCCAGGTGACCTTCAGAGTTCACAAGTGACTGACGTAGAAGACCCACACCATCCATCACTCCAGCAGGAAGGGACATTTGCAGAGGATCAGAATGGCACGGGACTGCCATGAACTTCCTGCACCCTGCTTCCCCGCATACCGAGCCCCACTGTTTCCAGTGATTCATTTATCAGGAGAAGGGAATAGAAGGTGAAGTCAATGAAGCAGCATTGTGTGCGGCAGAGGTCAGGCACAGAAGGGAACCCGAAGTGCGCATACACACATACACACAAGAGACACAGAGAGAGGGCAAGTATGTTTTCTATTAGCTGCCTGCTATAAATATTACCTTTCAGGTCAAATATTTAGTTTTGAAAATAGCCAAATCCCAAGGACTGATTCCACCCATCAATCTAAAAGGAGGGGAAAGAAATGTCAATGCTTTCTTCCTCTGAAAATTAGCTCAGAACAAACAAGGTCACGGCTGCTTCATGGCTAACAGTGATGAGAGACTTCTATCAGCTCCTCTTTTGTTCCTTACCTAGGTAAGAGAAAAGCCACATTTCTGATGCATGGAAGAGCAATTCCCAAGACAATACCTAGAGGAGCAGTTCTGCATGGGATCTGAAGTGCCTGTACAGCAAATCTAGAACCGACCCAACTTATTTGTGAAATGAACATATGATGCAGCTAATGCTCTATCACAAAAAGATACTAAACCACCTAACTAAAAGTAATAGATTACAGGGTGGATTAGTTTGCCAGGAGATATGAATCTGCATTAATACCCCCTTTACAATTAATAATGGCCTTATTTAAAAACAAACAAACAAACAATAAACATTCCTTCACCATATATTACATACTGCTCTCTGAGGAATATTTGTGAAAAACCAACTGGTTGGATGACAAGTAACACCTGAGACTTGATAAACAGTCCTGTTTTCCTTAACAGACCTCAGCAGGGATAGGAGGAGTCTGGGGGACACAAATCAAGAGGCTGCTTTCTGAAATCCCTTTGCCTGTCCTGGTATCTGTAACAGCTCACAGCCCCAGCTGTAGGCAGGCAGACACCTGCTGCCCACATGCCAGTGCAGGAACCATACTAGCCACCTTTTGTCTTCCTTCTCCATTTCCTTAGCAAATGACAGAGGGGAGACCTGTGTTATTCTTCTCACAGCCACACAGAGTGTTGGGAGTCAGAGCAACACAGGTATCACGAGTTGGCAGCTCTGACTTACACACCCCTGTTTGAAGACTTTCCTAGGAGAGCTGAATTTTCACTCATTTACACTGGGAAACCAAGCATTGAACTGAGTTTTGTAACGTATTATGTAAACATCACATCAAAACCCAAAGCAACTCACTCCCTTCTAAATACACTATCAACTTCACTAAGACATTTTTCATTTTTCATTCTGGCAGCTGCAATTACAAATGATAACTCTTCATAGTGCATTTTTTATGGCATGGTAAATACTCTGCATACGTTTTGAAAAATAAGAGAAGGTTAATAAAAGGTGACAACATTCCAGCCTAGGACCACAGTGCCCTGCCTGGCATGCTAGGTCTGCCTGCCCCATGAGTCCATGGGAGGAGGAGACTTCAGGCACACTTTACCCCTTGCTTCTCATTCTCATATTCCCCATGGTGAAAACATAATAGGCAACTTAGTGCTCAGGCTCTTTCCTCAAGTCCAAATATATCCATTTTCCCCAACCACACCATCCTAGCAGTTACACTGCATAGCCAGTCATTAACTATTATTGTAGTGTAACCAATGCAACCAGCACTGTATTGGCAGAGCTGGAAATATCTGTACTTTCAGAGATGGAGAGTTAAGAAGTGGGACAGCAAAAATAGTTATTAGCACCAGTTCACCTGTGCCACGCATTAGTAACTTGGCAGCTAAAACGCCATTACAACCTAACTGGAAGCCGAGACCTTGAAAATGCTTTTCCAGTGGAAACTTGAAGCCCCGCTGTGCTCTGTTCTGATTCTGGGTGCAGCAGGGTTCAGGGAAGACAGGGCTCACTGGGCAACCCTTCTGTCCCACAGAACCCCAAGTCACTGCACCAAGAAAGCATGCCAATGCAAGTGACACAATAGTGGCTACATCACTATTCTGCTGTGATAATATGTGGGGCAACTTTAATCAATAAGCAAGTTGAGCATGGCTTAACTGCTAAATCCCATCTTCTGCCATCTTCATGGACATCCTGAATTCTGAAGGAAGTAAAAACCCTCTCATCATATGTATCTCTGACTGGCTCCCCTAACATGTGCAATACCTATACAGGAGCTGAGGATTTCTTCTCAAACCAGCCAACACGATTTCATGGCTGAAGTATGAGGGCCATATAACAGCTTAATTACAACAATGTGATTGGAAGGACATTTCTTACCTAGCAGAATAACTATCCATTTTTTGCAAAACATAAAGCTACTTAAAAGGCAATGGTAGTGTGAGAAGCCTATAGCAGAAGGGCAGGTAAGATGCCCCACTAGGGGCTCTTAGTTATTTCATCCTATACCATTTTCCTACCACATCTATTGTCTGCAATACTCTCTTGCAAAGTTTACCATGTTCATATATCTGTGGATAGAAGTCTAACTTGTAAATAATTATGACTCAAAGAGGGGCACTCTCAGATGCTATCAGATCAGGTATATCAAAACAAGCTCCTTTACAGTGACAAAATGTCAGGGCAAAGGAGGACTGTGTAACAGGAAAACATGAAAGAGCAACACTTATGTATTATGTAGGTCTTGCCCCAGGCACAGAAATGGGTACAAGCAGTAGTGGGGTAAAAGGCAATGCTAATATTAAGAAGGTGTATACATTCTGCAAAAGTATTAGTTGCTGTCTGTATAGAAACTGCTTTGCACCTGATGTACAGTTCTCTGAGCAGCAGTATTTGAGGTCCACTGGCCTCTCCAGGAGGGGTATGTCTGCAAGAAGCAGCTGCTCTGTAATTGTCTATTGCTATTATGGCTGCTCTGGTTTATGCACTGGAATGGGATTATCTGGGGTTTTTAGTTGATTGGGCTGGGATGAGGACTAGTGGGCTGAGACTCAAACCAGCCAAAACAGAGATCACCAAGAGGTGCAGAAGGTGGGTGGGGGTGGAGAGGACAGGAAGGATAAGCCCATATCAGCCCTTCCACCCAACAGTACAGCCTTTTATACACAAATCAAGTTTGAAGCACAAAGGTCTTGTTACAGACAAAGCTGATACTACACCAGAGCCACATCAAAGAGCCTTTTTTCTTTGTCTGCGCTTCGTAAAGAGCGTGTGACCTCTTATTTCAGATGTGGATTTCTGACATTTACCATATTCTGGTCACCTCAAGAACAGGCTACTGTAGTGGCTTTACTTGCTCAGGTCCTTAAGATTACACAGAAACTGAAGTGAAATCTAACACACTACAGCCTGATGTGTTGTTTTATGACTACTTATGCACGACAGTTAGTAGGTTGGATTTAATGCAGTGATATGGGGATAACTGTAAATGCTTTCAGTTTCCCCAGGATAGATACATGTCTGCCTACACTGCCACAATGTAGCTCAATGGCACTACACAATGCATAAGTTTATTTGATATGTAAGAGGCAACATTATCTAAATACTAATCTTCGATTTGTAATCAGTTCACTGAGGACCCTGAATTTGGTGATTATGCTGTACATACCTATTATAAACAAATGTTATACTCTATGATCATACAACTTTCACAGTTCCCTCTAGAGTGAGATGAGATTCAATATGATAACTTGCCTCTCACACTAAATTCATGCCTAGGAATGAATGCATATTTAAATATACAAAGCTAGATCACAGTCCAAGACACATGTAAAGTGAATACAACAACTTCCCCAATATAAAATGTAAAAAATATTACCTCTACCACCATAAAATGATTTTTCTGTTTTCTATCATCATAATGGAAAGCACTGAAAAAATTAGTTTTTCTGAGAGGAGTTTTCCAAAGCACACCATTTTACAAACTTCTAGTGAGTCAGTAAACATGCTCATGGAAACAAAGACCTCTGCAATATTTCCAATGTTATTGGTGCCTCAGGGTGCTGGTATGTGAGAATCAGAAAGTGGGACAGTAGCTAAAAAGAGTAACTTTAGTGAGATGTTCTAGATCAATCAAACACATGGGAAATAAGCTAAAACTCAAAACAACTAAAGAAGTAAGAAACTTCTTTTGATTGTAAGAAATACAGTGCTGTAAAACAGATATGCAGTTTACTATTAATTTTAATTTACTACCAGTTCTGAATGCATGTTAAGTAGCTGTTCTTGCCAAGTGCATTACTATTAACAAGTTTACTTTTACAACTGACATTCTGCTACATTGCTTCCCCCCTTTTTTTTTCCCCCCAAAAAAAAAAACCTCTGGAAAGTTTGCTTCAGTACATTCAAGCCACACTGAGATACTCAGATCCAAGAAAGGGACATAGAAAAGGAAGTGGAGGGGATGAGGAAGAGAATTGTCTCAAAACCAGTTAGAAGGCAGAAGGTGTTTTTTTCTGCACAGTGAAAAAGTTTTCGTTTTTGGATGAATGAATAATGTTAAGCAGTGTGAAACAACAAAAAAAAATGTCTCAAGCATTCCCAAAGAAAGTCTGAGCATTTAAAAAAAATACATGTCTTATTTAGCAAGGGATGTTCTGAGATGCTGTGCTGTGAGAATGATTATAGAAATTAAAAGCTTAAAAAAGTTTCAACGGGAAACTCTCCAACTCATAATCAGAACAACAAGCTGAATTCATAACCAACCAAGTTAATTGCTTTGCTTTCCACAACAGCACATATTGACCAAGTTATTAGTCAGAAATCTTCTTTTACACAACTCTAGCAGAAGAGCACAGGGCTGTTCCCTGAAATTTAAGGGATGAAAGAGTTGCTGTGATTTTGTTCAGATCACAGTATGCTTCTCTGGTTGCCAAAGGCAGCCAGTGCTCTGCAGAGCTCCAAATACACCTTGTTTTTCCTCAGCACGCTTTGGAGATAGGATAAGCAAGAGATAAGGGAGAAGTATGGAAATTCCCCTCCAAGTGGAGGAAGGCTGGAACGGGTAAGCATGCCGGGAATTTCCTTCACACGAGATGAATTTCCTGGGAGCAACACAGGCTGGGGTATTTGCACAAAAGCCGTATTCAACAGCAACAGCATAAAATGTAATCGGTCTTATTTCCATGAAAGGGAACTGATAATGTCACGACGTTGATCAAATCTCGCTTTCGATGTACTTCAGACACAATATGTTATCAAGTTACCTAATTTTCTTGAATACTTCTCAAGTCATCTTCCCCCAGCAGCCTTAACATATATAGCTTCAAACCACTGGCCAAGAACCTCACTGATTAGGGCTGCTTCTTGATCCCTCTCTGCCTTTAATTCACACTGCTCAGAATATAAATTTTGTTAAAGCTCCACTTAAATAGGAATCGAGAGTTGAGGACTATCACTCACCTCCCTCCTAACATTTTCACCTGTTGTAATTCATGACAACACTTCATCACTACACTAACTTTAGTACCTTTGTGAAAGATTATGTCAAAAGAATATGCGATTTCTGTTTTCATAGATTACTTTTGCCCTACATTTCCATCAGGAGAAACCAGAACGCCCAGCAACATTGTGCACTTTACAAATTCTATTCTACTGCTCAGATTTAAATTCCTCCTTTTGACTTACTAGGAGAATTGAAGGTGAATATTCTTACACCTATCACAGCCATTTAAGTAATTCTTTGCTTTCTTCAGAAGTCTCCACCAAAAAAAAAAAAAAAAATTCCAAACTTGGATATAGTTCCATGTACTTTGAAAAGCTTTTTTATTTCATTCTCGGGGGAAGGAAGCAAAAAAGGGGAAATTTGTTGCCTTTTCCAACTCCTCAGCTTCATAACTGGCAGTGAGTAACTCCTGGATGGTTATTTCCCTCCGTCATCCATTGTGGTGAAGTTGACACAGTAATTCCTAGCATACGGTTGCTAGGAAAACCCCCAAAATGTGTTAATTTTCATTATACGGTGCTAAAAGGACATGCAACTGCAGTTAAGGAGCTATTATGAAAAGCACTGAACACTTAAGTCCTGTTTCAGCCAAGCACTAAGTAAAAGCTTGGCATCAAGGATATGAATGATCCGAACCATTAAACCAGTACCTCTCCATGGAAGCAAAGCTGTGGATGCTAAGAGGAGGGTGTGACAGTACTGAACAGTGTGTGAGCTATAAATATATGCTTTTTCTATATCAGCAGCGGCACGATGTTGCTATAAAAATATACTTCCCTCTACCATCTGACTCTCAGTCAAAACATACGTGCACTTTTAAACTCAGTTGAAAAAGCAATAGCAAACACTTAAAAACTGTACATTTCCCATTTGAGAATAGCTGGAGTTATCACCGTACAAGCCTTTGGCTGTGCAGGCTTAGAATTTCTCAGCTCACATCAGCACTCAGCGACGCATAGGAAAATTGAGGGCGGAAAAAAACCCTTCACGGATTTTCAGCATATAAAGTCGTTGCAAGAGGTGCCAAAAGAAATCATTTCGAGCAAAACAGTTTGGTTTGATGGCTCCGCTAATTACAGGCCGGGGCTGCTCCCGCTGGGCTGAAGAAGGCCAAGGCTTGCTGTCAGGCAGACAGATTAGCCCCTGTTGCCCATTAAGACCACCGCTTGAGTGTAGGCAGGGACGGGGAAGGAAACATAAGAAGGCGGCATGTGCATAACCAAACAGGCTACCTTGCTGAAAAGAAACCCCCTAAAGCCACATTCTGCTTCATTAGCACATGAAAATAAGGTAATTGAATACTTCATTCTCCCATCTAGAGCCAAGATCCATCACTCAGGGAAATGGAGTTTTGATAAGGTGGGGTGTTTAAATGAGGCAGAAAGAGTCTCTGAGTGTGTGTTACTTTGTTTATCTGAGAGAAATCCCACTTAAATACGAGCAAAAAAGACATAAAAATCACTTTACCCTATGAATCATTATAACACAACAAGGACCCCCTCCGAGGATGAAACGTACACTCATTTTAACATTATCCTGAAGACAGAAGGGACTACACTTGTTGCTGCCTTTATTTTTGTCTCAAAATCCACCTTTCTCTTGTTTAGCTTCCCCCCCCTCTTTATTCCTCTCCTTGAACTCTCTGACTAACTAGGCATTTTTGATTACTTTTAACATCACATATATCAAGAGATGAAAACTTCAGCGACTGGCAGGGCAAGGTATTCTAATCAAACTTTTCTAGTTATTTTTTCTTTAAGTTACGTATGTTGCACATTCAGGTTTTGGTGGGTTTTTTTTTTTCAACACATCAGCTTATTACAAAAATATGAAAATAAATTTAATAAGATTTATCACTTCCTGATATCAGACTCAGACAGCTCCTATTTTAGTTCTTTAGCCTTGTTTCAGGAAAAAAAAAAAAGGAAGATAAAAAATTCTGATATTTTAAAGGTGAAATCATAAGCAGAATGTGTTTTATCATCCTTAGCAAGCTAAATAACAACAAACTAATTTCCTCCTACTGGCTAACCACCTAAAGTATGAAGTACAGTGACTGGAATTTTCTCCAGAAGAATATATTTATGTTTATGCAGTAAATAGACCCATTGCCTCAATCAAAAATGCCTGCTATGGTATTGAAGAAAGCAGGAACTAGAGAAGCATAGAGCTGGACAGACTGAACCTTTGTTCCTTGGGTTTAAGTTCAAGTGGTACAATTTCCCAGTTTGAAAATTCTTATGCTGACATATTATTTTGAAATATATAGAAAAATAATATGACAATATGGACTACCTCTCAACACTGGCAACCACAAGGATTTTGGTAACATTTAAAGCAAACACCTCCCCCAGCATCTATAACAGTGATGTCTAACAATGTCTCTAGCTTTCCATGTTTCCAGACAAGTGATAAAACAATGGAAAGGCTTTCCTGCTTAGAAATATATGCAATAACTGCAGTGCTAGGAAAGAGCTGCATTATTACAACACTTTAAAGGTAAGTAAATTGTGTTGATGCTAGGGCTGTGCTATCATTCCCCATTGTCCAGACTGTCTGCTCCCATCACATCTTTGCTACTGGTGGTGGAATGTGTCTGCTCCTGTGCAAAGCCAGTTTAGTGAGATAACCCTGCAGAAAGCTTCTTGATTTTCTGTGGTTTCGTCTACAGGTTGAGGGCTGTATGGTAAGTCATACAGGATCAGCTGTGAGCGAGCTCTAGAGGGAGAAGGCAGGAACCAAAAGAAAAAAAGGTTGCTTAAGCTCTTGTGGACCTGCACCTTCTGGAAAAATATGACTTTGGCCAAATGACCGCAGATGGACTAAAGGTAATGCTGAAAGCCTGGGTCAGGGTCCAGTAACTAAACATTTCACCACCACTGTTCATCGTCAATATAACAGTGGGGAAATTAGACAGGTTATCATCTGAAGGCAAACACCCTTCAGGAAGGAATCTTTGAGGTAACTAGGTCCTACCACAAAGCTTTGAAATGCATATAGCAGCACCGAAACCTTAAAGTCAAGTCACTGTTGTGTAGCTTGCCAACTCAAAAAACCCCAGAGGGGTGACACGGTGAACATGCAGTACCACCAGCTGACAAGCAACCATACTGCTGCTTTCTGAAGATGCAATGGGCAAGCAAAGGAGAAGCTGGGCTGAAGGCTTTACTGTGAGAGACTTACAATATTCCAGCCTTGTGACCATAGCAGCATGTGCTACTGTTGCACCACAGCTGCCATAGGCAACAGCAAGGCTGGTAACCCTTTTTCTGCGCTGATGGCTGAATAGACCTCCTAAGCAAAATTAGCAGGACACGAATTAACACCCCCTTTAGTGCCTGCCAACTGGAAAAAAAAAAATAAAACAAAAACATGTGGCCAAGGGTTGTGTGACATGCTGTCACAGGCCTTATTGCATATTTTCCCCACCCTTCGGCTGGGAGAACACACTGTGAAAACTGTGCAACTAAAGCAAACATTTGCAAATTACATCCAGCTTGTGATTTTCTGTGAAATAAATCTGGATAAAGCAAAATAAGGACTCGATCTGACTCTCTCTCTCCGAAATAATATCTTAAATCAAATTGTCCAAACAACAGTCTTTATCGCCTAGTAAGGTACTGATTTCCCAGGCCTGAATACAAAAAGCAAACAATGTGCCCCAGGAATTCATCCAGAGCAAACTGGAGCTGCACAGACCACAGGGAAAGAGAAAAATGTGTATCATCAAAGTGCTAGTAACTTTCCACAACATGTTGAAAAAAGATTGCAAGAGGTCTAACGCACACTGAGCACGGACAGCAAGCTAAGCTCTTGATGACCACAGTTACCCAACACCCCTGGCTTACTACTTACCAAACATGCCCCCAGAATCACAAGTAGTTTCCCTTAGGCCATGTCTATGCTCAGATTTCCATGTAAAATTCTCACAGTGCTGCTGCTGGGTTCCTTGAGTCAATGGAAAATTCTTCCTGAAACTCCCCATTGCTGACAAAGGCCCAGAACTAAAGCAACATAATAAATAACATCTATAGTTTTGACCCTCCTCTGAAACACCTTTGCTATATAAAAATCAGGTCAGATGCAGCAAGCAAAAAACTGATGGTAGAAGCCTGTCTACCTTAATAATTTTTAAAAAAAAAATTACTGCCAGGAGCAATGGTATGCATTGTTATGACACAGATAAGTACCACCACACATCCCACATGACCCGCATAAAAAGAAAGTAAGCGTAGTTCTACATATTCTGCATATCTAAAATTAAATCTAAATTTTTTTACCATGTTTAACAGCAGAGGAGGATTTAACAGGTGTTATTGTTTCACTCAGGTGTAATCATCTTTTTAATTTGCCCATGTGAGAAAATAAAAGCCATTTAATGAGAAGGCTGAAATTGATGATTAATTAAACAACTTCCAGGGCCTGGGGGATTCTCCTCCATTTGGGATACATTTCCTTTAGCTTGAGGCAAGCTGGAGGGCAAGAGACAGATGCCTCCCTGGTTTTTTGTTTTAACTGGCATGTAGTTGCAAAGGGTGGAAGATGCTTAAACTGGTATGTGTTTGTAAAGAAAGGCCTGAAGATGTTTGTCAGTTTACTTGTCAGTTTTTTTGGCATCGGTCATCCAGAGGTGACACTCTCTACCTCAAAACACAATGTGTTTATTTTAAGTGCTTGTGACAATATCCCAGTGCCATCCATCCAATGCAAGACCAGCCATCAGTTTTGATATTTAAGTGGCAGCGCTTGCTGACAGTATTCTGTCTTTTAATCATTGCCGTTTTTTGAACTGCATATTCATATACAGTAAGTGAACCCCTGAAAGTAAGTCACCTCATCGAAACAGGTTCATGACTGATTTTCTAGTGAAAACTTGCAAACAACAAGCAGGACGACAAGCAGGTCAGAGTTGGTGAGACATGTGGCCCCTTTCCCTTTTTCTTACACCACCACCACCTAGGGGACCTTTGATCTGAATGTCAACGGTGAAAATACACAAACAGATACTTTCTTATTATATACTCACAGGTGTACATTCCTAAAACTGTTACATTCCATTACTTTCAGCTATGCGTGAAAACAATACCTTCAGAAGTAGACCCCTTCCCTCCTCTGATTGCACTGGTATCCAAGTACAAAGCATCACAGCAAGCACGGTATTCCAAACTCTGGCAATGATCATGCCAACAAATTCAAGCAACACACATAAGAACAGGGCCAAAGAGCTGGGTGAGGTTCATCTCTATTGCTTACACTGTGGACGGCTCTACAGCCAGCAGAGAAAGGGTGTTTCTCATGCCCAGTGGTAACACTTCTAGGCCAGGCAGCTGGAGTTTATATGCTGAGAAGGTTGGATTTAAGGCTAAATCGACTCGGTTTTGCCAGTTCAGCAAGAATTTAAAAAACCTTATTGAAAAAGATACAGCCCCTGTGGATGTCTGAATCACTCCCCATAACAGCATGCAACAAATCATCTGTTTAGGCTGGTCCTATTGAATGCAAAAGCATATCCCATCCTCATAGAAATAATGTTTCAGTTACTTTTTAAAAGTAAGTCTCCAGTTTTGGTAGCTTAACACAGGAGGAGGTGCTCTTCTGTTAAAAATATGGCCATATACTTCAGTAACTGGAAAGAAAGAAAAAAGCGTGAGGAATTTTTCCATTTTTCTCTCTCCGATTGCTCTGCACAATGTTTATCTGCAGGCTGGTACTGCATCTCCTTTTGTTAGAAAATTAAAAGTTGAACTGCAAACATAAAAGCCACCACGAACCATGCAATAACCTTCAGGCATTTTAAGAGCAGCAGAGGTTAGAAGGGCAGCTCCTGACTCTAAACAGCACCTATTGTTTCTCTTTCTTCTTGAATAACAAAAGCAGAGCTGAAAGCTATTTACCTGGTTTTACCTCTGTCAGATCTCATTTCCCCCTTTATTTTCAGCAGATGATCTTATCAAATAGTGTAATTTCTAACAATTGCTTTGATCGGATTTTTTTCTAATTTCACTGGAATAGATTTATGTCATTCTCGAACAGATAACTCAGCATAGGAAGCCATAGTGGAAAAGCACTTAGATGACTTTGGAGTTTGTCTATGTGTATTTAAATTGAGTGACTATTTATAAACTTATAGGTTAATATGCTTTCATTTTGAAATCATGAGAGCCAACTTTCAGTAAAAGGCTCTGATCTTGCAAACACTCCCACGCGAACAACTTTCTGTCTGAACCATCCCATGTGTTCCCCTCCCGCTGCAGATTCATATAACTGGACACTTAACTTGACCAAAACTCCTGCAGAGCAAGGGTGGAAGGATAAAACTCCCTATCCACCAAACTTTCTGGTGTTCTGCTACTCAATGTAGTGTGTCCAATACATTACTCAAATTGCTTGTAAACAAAAACCTTACATGAGTCGGCATCATGCAGAGTTTTTGTGACTGGCCGGGAGGGATCTGTAGTTAATACAGAACTATAGAATCATTTGGGTTGGCATATAAAATCCTCTGAGATCTAGCCTTTAAAAATCACTACGAGATAAAAGAAACACATAATATATAATTTCTTCAGCCACTTTACAATATTTATAAAACTTAAAGGAAAATAAAAACTTTTGGGCATATTTGTTTTGCTCTTCAGGAACAAAGCTCACACGAATCCAGTAATTTCTAGCATTACTGATCTTCACTTAGAAAATAATTTCCTTTTTTTTTTTAACTTTCTCTAAATCATTTACCAACATCTACATCTTGTCTTTTGTACAATCCTGCAATTTGATTCACGAGGTATGGGAAAAAAACAACTTCAAAATATGCAGCAGAAAAATAAACAGGGAAATGATTTTATTTTAGCTATAAATTAAATTCCAGTGACGTACTNTAAACACCCAAAAACGTTCACCAAAAAAAAAAAAAAAAAAAAAAAAAAAAAAAAAAAAAAGATACAAAACAGGAGTGAAAACATGCCTTCTTGTACAAGATGGAAGTTTATTCAAGACACACATTTTTGAAAACGGCTCACTCTTACAGCCCTACACTCCAGTTTTGGTAGAGTATTTTCACTTTCTGCAGAGACAGCATCACAGATTAAAAAAAAAAAAAAAAAAAAAGCCANATAGTGGAAAAGCACTTAGATGACTTTGGAGTTTGTCTATGTGTATTTAAATTGAGTGACTATTTATAAACTTATAGGTTAATATGCTTTCATTTTGAAATCATGAGAGCCAACTTTCAGTAAAAGGCTCTGATCTTGCAAACACTCCCACGCGAACAACTTTCTGTCTGAACCATCCCATGTGTTCCCCTCCCGCTGCAGATTCATATAACTGGACACTTAACTTGACCAAAACTCCTGCAGAGCAAGGGTGGAAGGATAAAACTCCCTATCCACCAAACTTTCTGGTGTTCTGCTACTCAATGTAGTGTGTCCAATACATTACTCAAATTGCTTGTAAACAAAAACCTTACATGAGTCGGCATCATGCAGAGTTTTTGTGACTGGCCGGGAGGGATCTGTAGTTAATACAGAACTATAGAATCATTTGGGTTGGCATATAAAATCCTCTGAGATCTAGCCTTTAAAAATCACTACGAGATAAAAGAAACACATAATATATAATTTCTTCAGCCACTTTACAATATTTATAAAACTTAAAGGAAAATAAAAACTTTTGGGCATATTTGTTTTGCTCTTCAGGAACAAAGCTCACACGAATCCAGTAATTTCTAGCATTACTGATCTTCACTTAGAAAATAATTTCCTTTTTTTTTTTAACTTTCTCTAAATCATTTACCAACATCTACATCTTGTCTTTTGTACAATCCTGCAATTTGATTCACGAGGTATGGGAAAAAAACAACTTCAAAATATGCAGCAGAAAAATAAACAGGGAAATGATTTTATTTTAGCTATAAATTAAATTCCAGTGACGTACTTGCAACCCTAAAACCACCATTAGACATAGCAATCTATGATGCAAGTTTATGGCATGCGATTCTCCATCACTAGCTGCAGTTTGTAAATACCATACAGAAGTATAAGAAAACCACTAAACCCAGTGAAATAATAGGACTTTCCTCTCATATGAAAGCATCTTATAAATTTGTATTTTTAAGAAGTTCTTGGATAAACATGTAGCAGTTTAGTTTTCCTTACTGTAGCATGCTATCTATGTAATCTAACAACATTAGCAGGACCAGGCTCTGAAGTCAGTATTATATCAGATACTCAGCTGCTACTAACTGTCAAAGCTCAACTGAAGCTGATGTCCCACTAGGACTAATTTAAGACCTGCAAAGCGTTTCTGACCAAA
>VXBX01006993.1:336535-377599 GCA_013400415.1 Scytalopus superciliaris
GGGGGCGCATTCGGCTCTGCCCGCCCCGCCGCGGGGGCTCCGGCGCTTCAGCTTTCTCCGGGCCGACACGGAGCAAACAAGGGGCGGGTTTCCACGACCCGCTCCTCAGCAGCACCGGCAAAAGTGCGTTACTCCGAGAGTATGTCCTTTNGACGAAGAGTGTGATTTAAATGTGAGCTCCGCCGTAGTGCTGGCACTATCAAACCACATTCATTTTCACATCCTTCCCAAAGTTTTTGCCACGGTTCCCTCGCAAAACTTTGCGTAAACAGCTTTACTGTGTAACTTTCGGGAAACATAAATACACGGAAATAAATAACAGCGGGGCAATCGGAATGAATAACCCTGGGCAAAGCGGGCAGGGGAGAGCGAAAAATAGAGATTATCTCCCAGGATGTGTGTTGCGTTTTGGTTTCTTTCACCTCGCCCTGCTTGCGGGGAAAATTTAATTAAAATATTTTTTCTTTCTTTCTTTCTTTGATGTATGTTGCTGGCGCAACAGCAACGTCTCGAACAAGACAAAGCAGACGGATTCGGGCGCCGCTAATTAGAAAGCAACGAATGCAGGCATGTAATAAATATTTGGGTGGCCGGTGGCGCAGAAGGAGCCACCAGAGGGGCGGCGGTTTCCGAGTGCCGTGGGACCAGCTCCGAAAGGGCTCCGCGGGACGGGAATTAGCGCGGTTCCCCCCGCAGGGCTGCGGAGCCGAACGCGGAGGCGCGATGCGGGCAGCGAGCCCTGCCAGTCCCCCGCTCCCTCCGCACAGCGCCGCGGGAGCCGGTGGGACACCCGCACTGGTTTATCCGCAGGGGGAACCCTCTCCTGCCTTGCTCCATGTTCCGCGGGTGTCTGAGCCCCTGCCCGCCCTGCCGCGCACCCTTTCTGTCCCTAGGGAGGCTCCCGCCCGTCCACGCCGCGAGTGGGCAGCGGCAGCTCCGCTCTCCCCCGCGGCTCCCGCTCCGGGGCGCAGGGCGGCGGGGACTAGACACGGGCCGCGCAGCTGTTGACAGACAGAAAACCTCCATCTCCCAAGCCCTCCTCAATCCGTCTTCGTGGGAAGGCAGCAGACAGTCCCAACCGGCTAAAGAAAAAGGCTTTAGCACTGCTGAAAGGAGAGAGAAGTGGAGAGAGAAGGGGGGAAGGCGAGAGAGGTCTGATGCTGAACAGTATTGATACCGAGTGGGAGGGGAATCACCAGAAGATGAAGCTTCGAGGGGAGCTAAACACGCATCTGTCTGTCTATCCACTCATCCATCCAACCATCCAGCCATTTCATTGCCATCCCCCGGTGCTTCACCCCTGTGCACCCGCAGCAGTGTTAGGAAATTGGGACCCACCTGGGGAAGGTGCGGCAAAGCCACAGGCGTGTGGTGCGCAGCACAGAACAGCGAGGAGTGGTGCAGATCAGGGAGAAGAACTAAGGGCAGCCGGAGTGGGGCTGAAGGTCTTGACCTGCCTGTATGCCCCCAGCACCAGTGACCTCCATGGATAGAATGTAGGGGGTTCACCTCCGTGGGCTGGGACCAGGGTGGGTGAACTTTCTCCCGGCAGCTGAGCCCTGGGCGATATGAGGAGCTAGCAAGGGAAGGGTTTCCCCTGCTTGAATTACACTGGTTTTGCTAGTCCAGCAGAAGGGACTGCAGCAAGTGGGAAAACAAGAGCCAGCTGAGCCCTCCTGCCAGCCTCATTGGGGCTGAACTTGAGGTCAGTAGAGCGCAAAACTCCTCCAGGGAAGGAAGAAACAAATGTTCATGGATCGGGTATCGACAAACTTGAATAAGTGGGAGGGAGAGAAGGAGAACAGGCAGTCAGAGCTGCCTTCATAAAACTGTAAACAGTGATTTTGGGACAGAGTTGAAAGGAAATTGCCTGGCAGCTGCTTGGAGTTTCCCTACAGTGTGCTTGCCCTAGTGAGAGAGGAGAAAGGCCTTTACGGGAAATGTGAAGTCCCCCTGCCACCGGGAACTGCATCCTGTGGCAGAAGCTGGCTGTCCCCTTGCAGGTTCCCCTCTGGGTTATAGTCAGGCTGGTGGGGGAAAGCTGGAGAGAAGAAATCTCCTTGCTGCTGATTAAGGCCTTCGCACAGGGACACAATGCACTCCAGTGTCCTGGCCCTCTCAGCTCGTCCTGCCAGGCGAAAGGTGACTGCCCCTTCGACAGGCCGCCTCTCTGTTCAGGTACTTATTAAATTGGCCCAGACTGCTGGCAAGGGGAGAACTTCCCATTGATTTTTACAAACTGTGAAACCTTAAGCCTGTATCAGGTGATGAGAGAGAGGGGGAGATCACGGGGTTTCAGCACTTGCAAATCTCTTCATTTCATCACTTTAAAAAGGAATTTTTATCTCCAACTATATTGAAGATAAATGATCTATTAATAACAATAAAAGAGAATTCCAAGGAAAGAGACCCAGGTATTCAGGGTTTTTTAATGGACTTCGGGTTTAGGATTGATTTTCTGAACAATGCTTCAGCAATGGTTTTTTCATAAGATATAGTATTTGATTTTTCCATGAGATATCAAGAACAGATGCATCTAAGTAAACAGATACATGTAAGTACAGACTCTCACAGAAGGCAGTGCTCATTTTGTCCATGTGAATTTTGCAAATGATTTATTTTTGTAACCCTTAAGCATAATAATAATAATAATAATAATCAAACATATGTGTCCATTTTGTACCCATATTTCCAAAGTTCATACAATTCAACAAGGAACGAGCATTTTTGTTTCAAGCTCAGCCTTAGACCATATATTTTTTTAAAAAGAAAATTCCACAAACCCCAAAACTGGTAAAATTGTGGAAAGAGACAGGGAGCTGCTTTATTACAATAATTACTCCTAATATGAAAGTTCAGAACTGGCTCCATTCTCACTTACCTTACCAGCAGGCCTGTGACATACCAATCTAAAACTGTATAATCATTCCATTATAAACCACACATTTCCCAGCTGTAAATGGCCACAGTAAAAAATGTATTTGTGGCTGAAGTTTGGTGTGGAGAGTCTCAGACAGGACATTTTTTCCGTTCTGTAAGATTTTGAAATTAAGCAATTTGGTCAATTTTCGGGGGGTTTGGAAACAGTAGAAGAGGGTATTTTAAATTTATTTTCCAGGTTTTAATATTTAGAAGTGGTCCGTTTTTTAAGAGTAATCTTCATTTGAGAAAGAGCTTGAATCTATGCATTAAAGGTTAAAGGGGATTTGTAATGAAGTTCAGCAGAAATGGGAAAGAGCTCAAAGTCTTTCCTGACAGTTATATGTGGTATATAGGCTTTACACTGTAGGTATAACAGAGCTGAAGTTCCAGAAGTCAGTTTGGGGATGTAAGGGCTGTGTGAGTAAAAAGTTATGATGAGATAAATACTTCATTGTGATATATTTATAGTACATATGATATTCCTAAGGATCTGGTCCTGTATCATCCTGTATAGATGGGAAGTCCGTTATTTTTCAGTGAAACCTGGGATACAGGATATGGTAGCAAACAAGGCCAAAAAATGTAATAAGTGGTGGAGGGAAATTACTTTTGCCATCATTCGTGATGTGGTCAGTAAAAGCTGGAATTCCATAGTCCCATGACCTCTCTACATCTAAGGGTCTTGTGCATCAGTTCTGGAAATGGCTCTCAGAATGGGATCAGAGCAAAGACACACAGATCCAAGGATTTTACAGCTGGAAATATTTCTGAATGTGACAGTGTTTTCCACCTCTGATTTTGTGTTTGCCATATAGACATAGGTATTAGACACATTGTATGGCAGCATACAGTGAAACCCTAGCTAAAACTCCCCAAAATACACGTGTGGTGGAAGGGGACAAAGGAAAGGGCAGGGAGGAGAAAACTGCCAGGACTCTACACAGCAGATTGACTGAGTGAGTTAAGAATGCAGCTAGTGAAACTTTAGGAAAATTTTGCTGCCAAAGGCTAGGCAGCCAAAGGAAAAGAGAGTCCCAAGATTCATGACGTGTCTCCATCTCTGCACTCTCTGCGCAACTATCTACCTATTTATGTGACTCAGTCTGCATCTAACAAGTTTCTGAGCCCTAGGCTGGCAGCAGGCTGGAATTTCTCCCTTCTCCATGTGCTGGGAAATGCAACTGCTCCCTCCCTCAGCAAATTAGGGTGAAAGCTGGAAAGGGGCACTGAGAAAGGAGAGGTTAGCCATCCTTTTGCACCTAGGGTGCTTCTAACCCACACAATGCTCTGCAGTGTTGAAGAACACTGAACTCATGCTGGATGAATGCTACATCAGCTCCAGAAACTTGCTCCTATTTCTTAACAGAGTGGGTGTCAACATGCTCCACCAACACCCACAGTTGTTGCTGCCACTTAACTAGGCTGTCTCAAGGCCCTGCCGCAGAGTGACTGTATACTGCATATTCATTGACGCTGGACTTGTTGCGCAAACCATGTGTGATGCAGTTTCACTGTGCATTACATGGCCATGGTCATGCTACTCATAAGTATCACTTAACACTGCACATCGTTCAGCACACCCACAGCACAACGTTAGGAGACCTTTACAGCATGTTCGAAGTATCCAACATAATGCACACTGAAGACTGCTCTTCAGCTAGGGGCCCATGGCCAGATCCCCCAGGCTCATATTTGGCATTCACTGTCATTATTCTGCTTAGAACATGAGTTTGTAGTGGTGACATGCACTGGGGAACTCCTGGTTCTCCATGGTGGTGCATAGTATCTCTGGTGATGGTGAGTCCCATGTTGAGGTGAATGGACCACACGTTAAGGAAGCATGTGTGGACCTGAGGGGGTAACATCCACCTCTCCATAATACTGCAAATACAATGTTTAAAAGCAGTTGTCTGAAAGGAGTAAAGGAGACTAAGGGAGAGTGTGAAAAGGGAGGTAGTTGCAAGTTTTCATTTATCCTTAGGTTGACATTGCCAAGAACAAGCCCAACGATCAGTTCTGCCAAGATCAGAAGACAGGCTTAGCTAGCAAGACAGAGTCAAATAAAATTTGGCAGCCTTATGTTAACAGCTGGACTTGATGATCTTAGAGGTCTTTTTCAACTTAAATGATTCTATGATTCTATGAAATTGTGGCAGGTTCTGCAGGTAATATCTGTAAAGGCTCCTAGTTAAACTAGGGATTGTATTTCTTCTTTGTCAGTTGGCCTGGTGTATGTTGTGGCCTCTCAAAAATCTGTTTTGTGGTCTGGGTGTTCCAGAAAAAGCAGATTATGTGCCTGGTACAGCAAGGGAGTGCTGTGCTTGGCCCCACAGCCATAATCACCTTGAGCAGCTGAGACACTGCTGCAGGGCACATCATCTGGCCCTATTGAATCTCCTTTTCTCTTTCACAAGCTATTTCTGTAGTCCTTGCTAGTAAGAACTCCACAATACCACCTTTTAATGGTATGAGACTTCTGCTCCCCTCCTGGTGTCATGCTTACTGATACTGAAACAAAGGGCAGGAGGAAAATCAGTGGCTGCATTTCAGTGTTATGTGTAGTACAATGTTGTGAGATCCTGTGGAATGAAATGCACAGGAAAAAGAAAAAAGGAAACAGAGTTTAGTTTTCCATGTGCTTTAGTACTGCTCAACATCTGCTAGTGATACTTAATTTACCTTCTGAAAGTGTGAGTTTAGGTGCTATCAAATGGGTTGTTCTGATCCTGGAAACCTCTTAAATGAATAGCCCTGACATACATTAATTGCTTTCATTTAAGTAAGAAGATTATTCCTTTATCATCAGGTAATTGATTTAAAAGTGTTTCACCGTATGTTTACACTTGACATGAATTGGTGTGACCAAGAATTTAATCACTTAATAGATTTAGTAATTTAATAAAATCTGATGGTCATTGCATTACACTAACACCTGATGACATTTATACAGTTCTTTCTAAGGAGGAACTGCACATGTCAGTTTGTGTGCAGGAGGAACATTTCAGGATTTTAGCCTCTATTTTTTTTCACCAAAGGCTTTAAAGGGGATTACTGAGTTTGAAAGGTAGGCCACTGAGCTGTGCATGCACATGCAAGAGCACATATTCACAATGCACACTTTTTTACTGAATATATCACTGTCATTGTGGTGTTGTCCATATACTGATTTTCTGTGTTTTATGGGGTTTTTTTGTGTAGCTGTCTGTTCATAATCACTCTACCCTGGTCACTTTTGTTGTTATTTTCTACCTGGTAGATGCTGGTGAAGATAGTCTCTGAGAAAATAATAAACTGACACTTAAACTTTTAGTTGTGGAGACGAAAGGCTGCCAGGTGTCTGAAGTGCCTTTTGAAAACCAAATGCTAAAAAAAGCTTTTTACATTTTCATCTTATTGAGGTGACCAGCAGGGTAATGCAATAAAATATACTGCATTTAGTCTTGTTCTTGTAAAACAACTTCTATTGATATGCAAGAATGTTTGAGAAGCCTTTCATTTGACTTTGCATGTATCTTGGGGTAATTTGCAGGTGGATAATAAGGCATCTTAGAGGTAGTCTTTAGCAATAGATTTTAGAAGTGACAAAGTAAAAATGCTTTGTAAGTATATTAACACTGGAAACTGCCTTTCTGACCAGAATAGTTTATAGCTCTTTTTACTTTGAGTTCTCATTTAGGTTGATGACATTCATACTCTTAATAACACTTGTCAGGTTGTCACTCAGTGATAATAGTTAAGGATGCTTGTGCCTGAAATATGTTTGTCCTGTATTCAGCTGAGAAATAATTTTGATGGTTTCCGAGAAGAATTGCTACTGCTCTAAAGGATGCACAAACATGAAGCTCAGTTCTTTATACATTAGCTTAATATAGTGGTATTTCTTCACTTAGTATGCATGTAACAGTGACATAATTATAAGTTTATAGCAGATTTGTTCATCACTATGAATCTTTCTCTACATGTTCTGCATTTATTTCTTCAGTGATACTTTAGCTATTCATCTATTCCCTGAACTCTCCATTAGGTAGGTCCCAAAACAGCATGTTTCACACTTCTTACCCTGGAGTTACCTAGCTCTTCAGTGCTTCACAGCAGCAGATAGAGTGCTAATATTGAGGGAAGCTGTAGAAAGGCAGTTTCAATTCAGCAAAGTGTAATTCTCTCCTACTTGGATGTAAAGATGCCCTCCCCTTCCTCTTTCCCTTATCTACCATTTCTATCTTCCCTTAAAAATTATTATAAATAACTCTTATTACTTTGTATAATTCCTATTTTTAAATCAGCCATCTTCTGTTCCCTGTTCCCCCCAAAAAGCCAAAACAACCCACAAATATATTACTCACTCTTTGAGACAATAGCTGTAATTTGGCTATAATTAGAATCTGATCAGAGCAGGGAGAATGGATGAATACAAAAGAAATCATCAGATTCCAGAAATGTGATACCATAGGCCAAATCCCTCTTGCTTTGCTAATGAAAGCTAACTTGCATGAGTTAGATGAACATAATTTTAATCAAAAGAAAAAAAATCTAATAATATCAGCTGTTAAACAGCCTGAAAAGAAAGAAAAAAAAAAANGGCATATAAAGTATTTTGATTTAATCCTCCTAACATCTGCCTGTTTTCAACCCGAAAACAGCCTAATGTTTATCTAATAGTCTTAGTACATTTTGTAATTAAACTAATTAAGAAAAACATCTTATAGCTTTTCCCTGGAAAGAACTCCCCCACTTCTCACTCTCATAACAGAAACTGAAAATAATCTCTTTTGTTTGCAGGGCAGATAAAACGAATTCCCTCCTTACATGTAATTTCCAGCAAAAACTTCTTAATACTGCAGTCTCAATAACCAACTCAGTCCTATCCAGAAGAGAGAAAAATTGCTCCCTGCTGAAACCTTTTTCTACAGAAGGAAAGTTTTTGATCTTAGGAGCTCTGTTTTCCCCTACTCTCAGCTTCCAAAGTCCATAAAAATGCTTCTAAGCAAAATTAGCTTCCAAGTCCATAAAATTGCAATATATCATTTAAATCATGACTTTTATAGCATCCTTTTTTAGTACTGGAAAGGGGAAACTCATGAAATGGTGTGAAGGCATTCTAGGCTTTGAAGATAGTTAGAGATATGATGGCATTTTCAGCACACCTTCTCATTGCAATGAAATGAAAAGTGCTTAGTTGATTAGCAGGCTGATCCAACTGAGTGAACTGTAATTAAAGTCAGTGGCAGTTTTGCCGGAGTGAGAACTGCATGAATAGCCACCCAGGGACTCCTTAACCACTTTCTCAGAACAGGAATAAAATCTGTGGTTTTTTTCTAGTGCTGCATCTATTTTTCTTCCTCCCTTACTTCTGCTTAGACTCTATGAGTTCTGTTATTAAATAATTTAAATCACCCTTATATATCTAAATAAAATTTGCGAAGAGCATGGGCTTTTTGCCCTAGAGGCTGCATCTATTTTCACCTTTGTGTAATGCTGACCCTTGTATATTCTGTCTCTGCTTCATGAACAAGAAAGTCCAGAATTTCTGTTCATGTGAGAAATACAGCATACTGAAATAGCACATTTTGTGTTAACATCTAGGTAATATTGGTATTAAATGTTATGGATATGAATCATGTATCTAGCTCTCTAGCTCTCACTCACATGTGTCCATGAACAACCAGGACAGTGTGAACTCTAAAAGCATTGATTTTCTGAGACCTCTGCAGGTGGCATGTTAGATGATGTTAGAGAACTCTGCAAGAATCTGCTCCCACTGAACTCTATGACAAAATTTCTGTTGCCTTCATGAAGTAAATACATTATAGCCTTTTAAGCGTGGGCCCATGCCTTTTTTTGAGAAGAACCAGTGTTCACTTGCTCCACTGGGAAGCCCATAGGCTGCAAGTCAGGAATTGTGTCATGCCTTTGCTCTCTGTAAGATCTGCTCTACTGGGTGGTGAAGACATATAGAGTTGGACCAGGTATTCACCCATACTGACTTTGAAGGGATTGTGTAAGACCCCTATTGAATATCAATGTCTATTTAGTGAATAAATAGTTAAATCCTTCCAGGAAACAAACAGATATATTACATTAAGAGATACAAAAGACAGTATTTTTTGGAAGCAAGCGTGAAAAGTGTCAATTGTTATTTCCAAGATTTTAAAAATAATAACTCCAGAATTTAATGCTGCATCTCCACATACAGTCAGTTACCTTCCAAAAACATATGGTCATGATCATGATTTCACATCAGTGTTTGACATGCAGTTATTTTATACATTCTGCAAACGAATGGAAACAGCACTGTTAACTTTCTTTCGCTTTACGATTTCAATGACCGCATCAGGTGCAAGGGTTGCTGAGAATTGCTCCTGTCAACTACAGCTGATCTTTTCAGTGTCAGGAGAAGTAAATCAGGTCCACAATTCTTTTGTGTAAGTATAATACAAACCAACAAACAGACCAAAACCCCCCCTTTCTCTAGCAACAATTTCACATGTCGTTTCAGCAAGAGAGGCCAGCTACAAGGAGGAATTGAATTTCCAGAGGCTGCCAAAAGTTTGTACTCAGCAGAGCCATTGTAATTAGTCAAGAGGAACCTTTTCATTTGGCCAAAGCAAAACAGATATTCAAACCAACATTAAAAAAAGATGGGACAATGTATCTATCACTGCTCTGGCAATTAGCGGTATTTTGTACATGCATCTCTTATCTTCACTAATAATACTATCCATTAGTAATGTTAATGCTTTTTAAGTGGAGCCTATGAACAGCAAGTATCAGCTTAGACTAGGAACAGCTTAGAGTGAAGGTATGATTTTACTGATCAAGTTTGTTGGATAGTGCCATATAAAAGTTTGATGTTACTCCGTATGTTCCTGGAGTCATCTCTGCCTTCTTGGCTGTTAATTACATCTCCTGGTTTCCATTCTTCTTTTCTTCTCTCCCTGTGTTCCTAATGTCGTCAAACTGATTAGCTGGTAAATTACATTGCATTCAGGTAACAAGATCTTTGTTATTGATTTGCTCTGAAGGCTTTCTTTGACAGACAGACTGGCAGAATCCTTCATCCAGGTTAGAGAATAATCTATTTGAAGGTTTCTTCCAGATGTCACTACTATAGCAACAGCTTCTATAGTGTTAATGCTGATATTAAATAGGGTTCAGCCCTGCATTACCATCCAGCCATATGGCTCTGTTTTTTTAAACTTGAAGATGAGTTTACTGCCTCTTCCATAGGGAAGGCTGCCTGTTTGTATCTTTTTGTTATTTCCACTACTGACTTCTTTAGCACTCTCAAAAACAGATTGCAAACCTCTCAGAAGACCATTAAGAATGGACCAAAATTCTTTTTTTTTAATCTGTAAGTCTGACAAGTCTTCCTCAGTAAATTATGGAAATATGTGAGATTGTATTATTATCTTCCTGTTTAACTTGGTATTTCAGACATTTGCAGTTTGCTTTCTGTTGCTTCCTTTCCTGGGTAGGCTGAATTGTGTCCACTTCATATCCTTAGATTTCTTATTCACAGGAGTCCCAGCCCAATTTCCTTTGTCTTCTGATTTCCAGGAGCTCCATAAATTTCCAGAACATCCGTTATTCCTGGAGCCCCAGGAATAACCCTCCCCCTGCTGGTAGAAATCTTCTGTGTGGGTCGTTCCCCACCCCACACAGCCATCACTAGTCTTTTTTTCTCTTTTAGTTTGAAGTATGATGGATAGGATTTAGCTAGTGGGTACGTGCTGTGACCCCATTTTATTTGTATCAAGTAGACTCACTAAATGCACCACAGCATCAGCCCTGAAGATTTCCAAAGCCTCCTCTCTAGTCAGACCCCATTAGCCAGACCCCAACCAATGAAGTGAGAAAACCCCATGAAAACCAGAAGGGAGCGGCAGGGTTGGTTCAGATCCCAATATGGAGGGCTGTGAGAGGAGCAGTGGCCAAGGAGCAGGGGAGGGTGGTGTGAAGGAGTGGAGCAGGCTGGGTGCCAAGGCACAAGCTGGGTAGGAGGACATCTGTCCAAGGGTGGGTGGCAGCCTGGTGTGGATGAGGAAATGCAATTTCTCAGCCAGGCTCTTGGGACATTTGAATCCAATGGTGGGAGTCACCCAAGATCGTGCTGTAGGATGAACGGAAGACTTTTTCTTCCTGTAAAGCATTGCCCAATTAGTGAGGTACTTTATGGATAGAATTGGAAAAGACAGGAAGGATGGTCTTGTAATTATGGGATTCAGTGGCAAATCAGGAAATCTGGGTTTAATAACCAACCGTGACACAGATTTCCTGTGTGACCTTCTCTGGATCACTTACTCATCCTATGACTCAAGTCCCAGTTTGTAATATGGGGTAACAACACTTCTTTTCTCACACCTTTTGTCTGTCTAGTCTGCTCAGGCAGCTCTTACATGGGGCAGGTTTTTCCTCCAGCTACGTGTAGCACCTTTCTCCAAAGAGATAATTTTTAGTTTGGTTCCCTTCTTCTAAGTGATATTACTTCACTATTACTCCAGTTCATACAAGTTGCCATGGATCTGTCAAGAATAATCATAGAATTATAGAATGACTTGGGTTGTAAGCAACCTTAAAGATCACCTAGTTCCTACCCCTTTGCCGTGGACAGGACACCTTCCACTAGACCAGGTTGCTAAGAGATCCACCCCACCTGGCCTTGAACACTTCCAGGGATAGGCCATCTACAACTTCTCTGGACAACCTGTTCCAGTACCTCACTGAGCTTACAGTAAAGAATTTCTTCCTGATACCTAATCTAGACCTACTCTCTTTCAGTTTAAAGCCATTCCCCCTTGTCCTGCCCCTACATGCCCTTGCAAAAAGTCTCTCTCCATCTTTCTTGGAGGCTCCTTTGAGGTACTGGAAGGCAGCAATTGGGTCACCCCAAACCCTTCTCTTCTCCAAGTAGCTGTTTTGATGACATGTTTCATGGCCATTTAGTTTTGAGGAGCCCTCTTTCATCTGAAATATCTTTATTTTTCTCAGAAGAGAATTTCAAGTGGAGTAATAAGAGAGGTGATCCCACTGATATATCACTAAGTAAAATCTGACATGCAGATATAATGAAAACATGAGGCAGTTTAATAATGAAAAATGTATTGTCCTGAGCTAATGGCTGAAAAATGTTTAGTGAAGGATTACACTGAAGTATAAAACCACAAGAAAGACATTCAGATAGATTAAACATTGGGAATTCATTTGTAAGTCCAGACAATCTATGGTCTGTAATGCATTTTTATGGTACGACAGGATGCAAAGGAATAATTCAAAAGAGTTATTATCCTTCTGGTAGGACTTCTGTAGTCTTCATCAAGCACTTTGAATCTGCCTTTGAAACTCCTGTCTATCCTCAGAGTCCTTTGCTGCCTTACCCACTGAGATGGGCAGTGGACCAAGAGTCCAAGGCTGCCTGATGGAGAGTGGAAGTGCTGGCTATATCCAGGGAGAGGACTGAATATTACGAAAACAGACTTTTTGAGTTCAAAATGAATTGATTCATGGGTGAATCCATGCACAAAGTAGCATAGTGGGACTGGCCAAGATGGGTGTGGACTAGAGTGCTGAAAACACACGATGTATATGCCTCATATAGTCACCAAAGAGTGTTTATTTACTGAAAATCTTGGTTCATCCTCTTTCACCTATAGGCATTGTCTTTTAACTTACTGTATCTTTGGGACTTCCTGACACACCTCCAGAGAAAGAGTCCTTCTTTACCTCTACAGTTTTTATCCTCTGAAAAGAGGCAGTGAAGGGGAACTTTTAGCCCTCTCTACAGTTCTTCCAGGCCCCCATGCATCCTGGTAGGGTACTGCTGGCCAGGTTGGCTTCAAGAATACCTCCATCAAGCAGGCAACACTCTTTATTGGTCTTATTCTTCAAAGACTGAGCATTACACTTCACTGCTGGCTTTCATATAACTTTTCTCTCAGGATAGTTTGTTTCCTTGTTCCCTGCTCCTGACCAGTCTCATTTTGCCACCTATCCACAGTGCAGGGTTGTATAAATTGTTGTCTCACCTGAAGCTGAAGGGTATGTGCTTGGTGCCATCTGTGAGGACTACTCTTCTGCCCTGCCCTTGCTCTTTTTAATCTTGCTGCTTCTCTTTTGGCTTCTGTCATGTCCTTGGGAGTTTGTTGTTTTTTTTTTTTCCCATCACCAATGACTTCATTTATTTTTTTTTAATTTGTGCCCAGCAGTACATAGTGTTGGTCGGATTACAAGAAGGATAGTACTTTCACAGTTTTGGACAGCGTCCAGTGAAGGGTAGGGGCCAATGGGACCAGCTCTGAAGGGTTGTGTTCAGTTTTTATGGGTTAGAGAAGAGACCTGAGATGCAGGGACTGTCAATGAGCCCTTTGTCTCAAGCCTTCTTGTTTTGCCTGAGATGGGGTGTGTCAGATCCCCAGGCTGGCACGACTCCAGATCTCAGGAGGCCAGACAGGGAATAGTCTGATGTTCCCCATTTGCTGATTATGGCTTAGAGCCATTTCTTCCCCCCACTGAACACTTCTTTGCATGTTAGCATTTTGATACTATTAACTGGTAAACTATCTCTAACAAAGTTGCTGCCCACCACTTCGGCACATCTGGTGCATCTTAACCTACCTGAGTGTCCCAGTCAAAGCCTTTCCACAGTTGGGGCCAGCTTCTTTATGCCTTTATTGTCTGACTTTGTGGTCTGGGATTAACTCTTTTCATGCCTTCACATTTTAGAAAAGTGATGTTTTTGCAGGAGTCATGGTCTCTAATTATTTCAAAATGTGCCCACTGACTTTATTTGAGGAGTGCAGCAAGCAGGGAAGATGCTTCACATTACAAAATTACTGGGAGCTTTGTAAACAATTTTCTGTACAATTTTCTGCTCTGTTTTCTACTGCAGTTTCCCATTGTCTCTTTGCTTTTTAAAATTTGTAGGGTTTATTTTAAGAAAACAGCTCCCAGATCACACAAATCAACATAAAATCTTTTAAGAGCTAGTTTACATGACCAGCTGTCACAGAAACAGAGAAATGTGTGGGATAGTGGTCCACAATATGTGTACAGAGGAAGGTAGGCATTTTAGAGTTGTTAAATCCTATTGCTAAACCCAGGGCTTAACAGGCTTCACATTTTTTGCTCCAGGGTATCATGGTACAGTGAAAGCAAGCTGATGGGCTCCATTAGCATGAATGATAGCTTCCTTCTACACACAAGTCAATTTGCAGGTAAAGTTTTTTTTTCACACTGTCAAGAGATAAAGAAAGCCTTTCCGAAAATGTCCCGGAGCTGATCTTAGGGCAAGGGAGGGTCTTAGTTCAGTCAAAGCAAATGTTTGCTGACATTGTTCAGCTATTTTGGAAACTGTTAACCGTTGTTTTCAGCCTGACAAAATTAATAAGTGGATTCCCAGAATCTGAACATTAGTCTCTGTCATCACCAGCTTCACTTCTTCAAGTATCAGGAGTGTTTTTGTTGAATTCTCACTTGAATTTAGCTAATGCAGGGACTCGAGTCCTTCACAAATCTCTATTCACACAAAAAATGCTGCATGCATTTTTAGAAACTGTTTTCTTAAAAGATTAGAGTGCTTTTATAAGTTTTCCTTGTAGGCTTCCTCTTGCTTCCTTTACCATTTGGTTACTTGGATCTTTTGCCAATGAATGAAGTGGGACAAGTGGGAGGACTTTAAAAAAAACTGCACTGTAAAATTAGAGCAGCCCATGTGCTGGGATGATAATCTAAAGAAGACATTATTGGGGCAAGGTGTAGAATACTTGAAGGATTAGATCTCAAAACAGCATGATTATTACATGAAGCATGTTCTAACTATTAGGCAATACTTGATGTCACTGTTTGCACTTTTAAAGAGAAATTTCACCTGCATGCTTTATTGCAGCAGAAGAGTTAAAACACACATAAATTATTGCCTAAAAAGGCCACATGTGAAAACTCTTAAGTGGCAACCCTGCTGTAAATATTTATACTAGAGTTAGGCACCTGCATATAGTGTGCCCACAATTCTTTAACAAGCTGTGATTAGAGTAGGTATTATGGAAATAGTAAAAATGTAAATAAGATAAATTGCTATATGACTGATTTAGAGAGTGAGTGGAAGATCTGTGGTGCCAAGATAGAGGGGAGAAAAAAAAAAAAGGTGCTCTGGTTAGAACATTTTGTTTGTGGCTGATCTCTGCTTGTTTTCCCTCAGAAACTTTCAGGCTAGCTTTGTGTTGTTCCTTTCATTGCAGCTCTGCATGGAGTAGTTGAGGGTATTGATTTAAGTGAGGGGAGTTAGCAGGGCTCATGATATTATCACTCAGGCTGTCTGCATCCTTCTGTTTCCTGGGGTTTCACCCCCTAGGGCTTAATGTCATTAAAATTGCAGAAAATACTACAAATAACAAGCGTAGCAGCACTTTCCAAAGACTGATGAGATTGCCTGGCAGCTTCTACAGATCAGAGTGAAACTCTGGCCCCATGAAGTCAGTGTTAACATCCTGCTAACTTCAAGAAGGTTAAGACTTTTTACTCTTCATATGTATCTCTCTGTTACAGCATGCCATTGCTGCCCCTTCATGCTCTTTCATTTTCCATTTCATTACTGAAAAGAAACCCAGCCCCGGTTCATAAGGTACCAGGAACTAGAAGTGTACAAGGAAATTGGCAGGAACTGACTTTTGGTTTATGAGAAGACGGTCTGCATTTGTAATGAAGCTTGTTACAAGAAACTCCATGACTTTATGAAAGTTCTGTTCTCTCTCCAAGGACATCATGGGTCTTTCTCATTTATGGGCATGGTGCAGCATGCCTTGTTCACCCAGTGTTGTTTGACATAGCCAGACATAACCTTTAATATTAATTTATTTAGGGAGATAATACAACATACTCCATTGTGGATTACTTAAGAAGGAGAGTTCTGATGAACAGTGTTTCTGAAGAAAGTGTTTGCTTACGTTTCTGACCTGCATTTTGCTGGAGGCTAGGAGACTGTGATGGTTGGGAAAGTGTACCAGGAAAACATTGCTGTATTTTCTCATGTTTTGTACCCCTCCAAAGTTATCTGCTTTTGGCCTCTGTCCCCAGGTTTTGGGGTTTTTTGTTTGTTTGTTTTTTTTTTTTTTCCCACTTTAGGAATGGGAGGCAGCCCATCCCTAAAAGAAGCTAAAACAAACAAACAGAAAAGAAATCCCAAAAACACCCACAGAGGGAGGAGAGGTGAAGGGAAGACACTGGAGAGGCAAAAGAGTTAAGTCATCACAAGTGGCAAAAATGACAAAAAGAGATATAGAGGACAGACAGTGGGTTGAAAACAGGGCAACAGATCAGGAGACACTTGGCAGGGTGCCCCATCTGCACCCACTGTTCCCTTGAGGCACACAAATCCCTGCCAGATGCTGACCGTGAGTACTCTGCAAGTAGACATGGCAGGGCCACACACTGGAAAAAGGTCCTACAGTCCCTGACTGCCAAATTTCCCAGGGACACAGAATCAGCTCAGAGTGTGTGATGTCCCACTGATGCTCCTTGCCTTCTTCTGGTGAGGAGAGCTCTTAGCATGTTGTTCCTGGGTGGGATGGGTTGGTGAAGCAGTGGAGTAAGGGTTCATAGAAGAGTCATAAATGTGTGTGCAAACCCAGTCTCTCTGGACATCCTGTTGTTTTGTAGAGTAGCAGAGGGCACCTGGCAAGGCTTGTAAAATCGGCCAAGAGAAAACTTCAGGATTTAAAAGTGTCTTGGAAAACTGGGCTTTATGCACACCCTGCACTCTAGACCAGATGGGACAGGGACAGAGTAGGAGGGGCATTCTGTGTGCTGGGCAAGCAGCATGGCATCTGCCTAGCATTGCTGACCACAGAGACCTGCTGACTCCTAAGAGCTCCCAGATTGTAAAGAAATCCTGACAGTTCAGAGACTTGTGTGATAAGGCATCTCAGGCTCATAGTGGAAAGTTACTAGCTGTGTTAGAACCACTGGAGGTGGTGGGAGAAGACATATAGCATCCTGCTCCAAACTGAACTTGTGTTGTAGATGGATCACTGATCTGAACATGAGATATCACTCTGTGTTGGTCTTTTCTAGATAGATTTTGTTCCTCAGCACAGACTCCTGTTGCAGCAAGATGATCTTCCTTTGTCATCTGTGCTGGACAGCATCTCTGGGTCCAGGTTTCCCAGGTATCAGTGGTCCTTCTTCTTTTACCAGAGGTTTTTGTGACCCTCATGCACAGAAAGGAAGGCACCCTCCTCGCAGAGCACTCACCCAGATAGCTGTGAGACTTGAGCTAGGTTGGCTCAGGGGATTTTAGGGACAGCCTGGCATGAAGGCCTGTGAGGATTCAGCTGCAGAGAGAGGGGAGGTGAATGGCAGAACAGGGGCAATGGAGCAGCAGGGACAGGCTGGAACAGCCACTCTGCCCTTTCCCTTATACTCTGGCCCCACCCTCCACTCCCCCTGGACAGAAGGTGAAGAGGAGAGATGGAGCAGTGAGCAGGCAAGCTCTCCAGATGTTATGAGGACCAGTCTGCACCCTGGTGAATGTTTGCATGGCTATGGGAGGTAGCACTGGCTATGTCAATCCTTTATTGCTGGCAGCAGTCTGGGAGGGAGTGTCATGTTTCTCCAGCTCCCATTCTGCTTCTCTTGGTCCAGGAGAAGGAAGAGGAGGCCAGGAAGGAGCTTCATGGCTATAATCTGTTGCAACTAGCATGTCTGGGCTCTTCATGTCCTATTTGTCACTGGCAGAGACAGGAGAGTGGGAATGATGGACTTTTTGCCCCATACAGTTGAACTACACTTCTACTGACATACTTTAATTTGCTGAGAATTTGAGATCCCTTTCTGTGAAATTTGTGTTTTCTGGCATATGAAAAACATTGGAAAGAGAAAGGGAAAGAAAGGGAAAGAANAAGAACTAGAGAAATAGAGAATATGTGGGAGGTTTGTAATTCAGAGGGGATTATCTGACAGTTTCCAGTAATTGCGATGGAGTCACATAAGGCAGAGCAAGCCGGTGGTAGATGGGAATACTTTGAAAGGGCTGAGGCTGTCAGCAGCATAGATTGTTCAAGTACAAGACTTGTAGCTCTAATCGGCTGCAGTCCTGTCTCTAAAGCAGTTTAGCATCACTATGAGGCAGGGACTGGTTGTGCAGCTATGGTTCTGATGCCTCTATGGCAACACTGTATATTCCAGGAGAGCAGAGTAGACCACTCTGTTTCCAAATGTCCAAAATTCTCTGTTTCTGAACCATAGGATCTAGGGAAAGACAAAATCAGATGGAGCTGGTCCAGGGGTACATTGGCCATCATGGCTGAAAGATGAACTCAGAGAACGGGTTAGACACTGACTACCTTTTCTGATTGATACCGTCTGGTATGAGACACTGTATCTTGTGCAAGAAACTTATTCTCAGTACCCACTTACTGGGAAAAAAATACATACACTCTGCAGTAAGAAAGCTCATGTATCACTTTTGAGCATAAAGGCAGCATTCATGGTATTAGAGGTTTCTTTAATATAATTTTGACAAAGTAATTTGTGAAATTTACTTAGCATTTTTGTAAACAAAGTCACATCTTTTATAAAAAGAAGTGCTGATTCACCTGCACTGTCTGCCTGACTGAAAAGATGAACAGTTAATACAAGCAGAAGCTCTCTTTTTAGTGCTTTTCTGCAGCTCTCTACAGATGTTACAGATTATGAACTGCCAACGTAATGTCAAGCTACTGCTAGATTGAAAGTTGGGGATGGATCCACCTTCCTTCCTTCTCCACTGCTTCTTCTGTCCTCTACTGTGTCCACCTCTTGACTTCCTCAGGCACTGAGTACTGGTTCCTTTCTGTGAGATAAGAGTTAGATGGGCTTAGCTTCTTTGACAGATTTGTTGCTTCAGAAAGATCTGAGAGAACCAGTTTGGGAGGAACTGAACCACAGCTCCCCTTGAAGGAGGGACGTCCTTGCTCTCACCACCCCCCACACTGGGCTGACTGAGGAGTCTGATATCCTGCAAGAGGAAAATTCCTGTGCTGAATCATATATAACTTGTTAGCACATCTGTTTCCATGTCTTTTCATGTAGCATTTTCCTTCAGGATATGTGATTGAATCCCTCACAGCCTGTGTTATTGGTCCCAGGAATTATCAGAATACACGTATATCTCTTTTGGGAATGCTTCTGTCCTCCATCTCTTGCATAGGCAGTGTGCTTGTACCTGGTGCCACAGGGGTAGCCAACTCTCCATCCATCTCTCTCTGTCACTGGGGCGCACTGTCCATGCTCACGCCTAGCACAGGGATGAATTGCCCAGTATGAACAGTCCTACTCATCCTAACTTTAAATCCAAGGCAAGTCAGATTTAGCCTGGTGGGATGACATGGGACCACTCACTTGGCTGCTCATCTGCATCCTGCTTACCTGCACTGAGTGATAATCCTGTTGTTTTTCTCAGGTTGTGCAAACAAGATGACTATGGGAATTTTCCTCTCTCCTACAAAGCTTCTCAACAATTTAAATCTCAGTTGAAAAAGAAGTTATTAAAATGTGAAGATTAGAACTGACCTAATTCTTACAGGGAAATTTAAACAAAAGTCTGAAACTTTGCCCAATCTGCACAGTTGAGAGTCAGTAACTAAACAGATCTTTGTGTGACACAGGGGTGTATGTGCCCTTGAACTAAGAAACTGAACAACATTGGAATTTAATTCTGTCAACTTCTATAAATGTGATTTAAGTGATAAAATTCAGTGTCTTCTCCAAGAAACTTTTGGAAGAAAGCGAGATGGTGTAAAAATGTTTGTTTAAGGCACCTCAGACTTACCTAATCCTTTCTCTGAAGTATTTTCTTCTTTGAAATTTATAACTATGACATATGTTATTATTAAGGCTGATCTGTATGTACATTGAATGGAGAATGTACTCCAAATACTCCTTTATTAAAAAGTACTAAAAGTTCTGGTGCAAATTCTCTTTATCTTCCTCAGCCTTTCAAACAACTTATTGTGAGAAAATACCATTTATAGACTGCTGTGCCTTTGTGAGGATCTTTGCTTGGATCTTTGGCTTCAATTCAACAAAAAGAAAAATACAAGCAAACAAATAAGCTTAGTCTGCCTGTCTGTTTATCTAGGCACCTGTCTGGATTTTATAATCGTGTTAGTACCTAAGGATGCTCTACATAAAATCAGCAGCAACAGCGCAGTCTCTGCTGATTCTCCCTTTTCAGAGTAAATCTCAGTGTGGTTTTCATCTTCCCATGCTTTCACTATTAAATTTCTGTAATTTTCCCTCTCATATTCTGGAGAGTAAAGGAAGATTAACAGAATGTGGGAAGGTATCTGGCCCGAGTTATTTTTTTCTGGTGAGAAGACATTTCTAAAAAGAGAGGTTTTGCATTTCCTGAAGAGGCAATCTCTGGACTCACTCATCTGATGTCCTCTGGGCACACGCTGCACTGTAGCTGAGGCTTGCATTGCCTTCTCTTCCCCCAATGCTGCCCAGGCTCTACCTGTCTACTGACATCCACAGAACTCCAGGTAGGCAATGTCACACAACAAGATCTCAGTTAGAAAATTAGGAAGTCACCATCTCATTTCACATAAACTTAAGATATTTCGGAATTTTAAATGTACGATTGGAAATAATACAGTAAACATGTAAATTTACAGTTATTTGAATACCTTTCTCCCTCTTAAAACCCTGCTGTAATAATTTAAAACTGATATTACTAACTTGGACTCTTTATTGAATAATAATGTTTCAGCTTAAATCAAACCTTCAGTCATTTTTCAATATGTTTATAATCTCTGAGGTAAATAACTAAATTCTGTAGAAACAACTACATTAAAAAAAATATTACACCAAACCCCAAAAAACCCAAACCTCTTGTCTTTGTTCTGGTATATCAAAGTGATTCATACTCCTTATGAGTAGTTTTGATATGTATTCAAAGTAAGTTTCCAAAAATGCATTTCCAAGTACTTCAGAAGAGAACATGGGAACATTATGATTCTTCTGTTCCTACAGGTATTAGCTGCATCAAGAGAAACTAGTTGCTGTACAGAAGATTAGAAGTCTCCTTTTCATTTTATAAAACCTGTTGCTATTATCCCTTTACCTCTCTAACAATAATTTTTTCTTGCTTGTTTAGGGTAGAGTTCTGTGATTCTCTTGTGAGTCACTTTCATCACCATTAGGTAATTATTTCAGTTTTACTTAGGCACTGACAGAGGATAGATATCTACATGGCTCACGTTTCTGCTCTCTTACACACACTGCTGACTGAAGCACAAACACAAATAACTTTTCAGATCTGATTTGCCAAGCCCAATCCAATAAGGAGCATGGTTGCCTACAGGTTAAATGGCACAACATCTGCTAATGTCTGACTTCCCCAATAGAGTCCCAAACCCTGGGTGAGGGTTTTGTGATGCCTGTTGAGTCCTGGAGGAGAATTTGGCATCTCAGAGTAGGTTTCACTTCATGCTGATATCCTGCACATAACTACACTGGAGGTAGCCAAGGGGACATTGTAGTTTCTGGTCCTCCAGCATCTAACCTGGAGGTGTTTGGCTTCCCTTGCTCAGGATCTGTCACTGTGTAAGGTATAAACCATCCCATGATGATCCATGCACCTGGCCAAGAATGGCACTTTTCTTTCAAAACTCTGAAGGAGGGATGAACTGCCCCGTTTCACTGCTGTGGGTAGCTGTAAGACCCCTCACCACAGTGTCTTCCTAACATATTCCTCCACCAGTGAGCATGAAATAGTCCTGAGACCAGGGTCAAGAACCTGGAGTTCCTCCTTCCCAACCCCATGATGTTCCTTTCTATTTGGGAAGCCAACTTTGCTCATTTTGTCTGTGGGGTAGGCATGAGGTTGCTCAGCTTTCTTTGTCAGGACAACCCTGGCATTCACACAGGCCTGGAGCTAAACACCTCAAAACCTTTTGGCCAATAAAGACCTTCTGACGTTCTGATGGCAGCTGAACAAGGGCTTTTAGTGTGGTGGATGTGGATGGGCCTACAGAAGGGGTGAGATTTGATATAACAAGAAAGGTCTCACTGGCCCTCCTCATGCTCACTGCTTCCCATTTCCACCTGTATGCTCCTTCAGCTTATTTTGGGCCATTTGTCAGAGTCTCTGAAACAATGCAGTGTACAGCCTTACAGAAAGTTTACCTTGCAAAAGTAAAAAAAAAAAAAGCTAGATGGAGCAGAAGCAGGCAGCCTACCAGAGGAGAAAGAAGAGTGGAATGAGAGCTTGGTGAGCTTTGGCCCATGTGAAGATGCTGGCTGACAGCTTGTCTCACAGCTGGGGAAATGGCAGGAATAGCAACTTTAATCCCAACCCTGTCCCCTGCTGCCCATTAAAGGCCTTTTTGAATTTGGTTCAAGAATCCATCCCCTCCCCCCCAAAAAAACCCATTCCAATTGGAATGGGGGTCCAACCCACAAAGCACCCAAGGCATTTAATCTGAAATTGTCCTCCCCTCTATACCTTCTGGAGACCAGGGCTTGGGGAGGGCTCGTGAAATCTCTACCAGTGCCTGGGTTTTGAAAGTCAAATTCCTGTTTGATAGTAATCGACATTGTTCTGCACAGTATGATGAACCTTCCCCATCACAAATGGGTTGTGATGATCTGTCCTAGCTGAGAATTCGCCTTTTATTCCTCTCTCAAGTTACATGGAAAAATAAATGTGGTAATAACATCATAGTTTCTAGAATATAAGAGGGCGTCCCACAGCTGGTAACCTCTGCTGTGGAAAGAAGCAGAGCAGGACAGTGTGCAAGTCAGGACTGAAGAGACCTGGCAGGGCTGAGGGGAGCTGGAACAACTCACACGGCATCTGCAGACACAACCACATATGTGGACCAGCACTCAGAAAAAAACAAGGTTGTTAATATGCTATATGGAGAGATAATTTAAAAGCTTCCCCATAAAGAGAAAAACATTATTCCCAGAGAAGTAAAAGGTATTCCCAGTTCTGCTAGTGCTTGTCTCTCCCATAACGTGCCTCAAGCTCAAGCATTGCAGAACTGATTACGCATGCGTGTACCTTTTAGATCTGCCCTGATTCAGGGCCTCCTCCTCCACCACGCGTGTCTGAAGCCGTGATTAGCCACCTACTTATGCAGAGGTTAAAATCTGGCCCTTAACCTCTTTCCTTTTTAGTTAAGCTTCCTGTGAAGTGGGTTTAACAAATATAAATGGCATGTTATTTAGAGTAATACTTTTAATGAGGTGACTAATAAGTGTAAACAGGTACTTAGCTGTTAGCATAGGTGTATCAGTTTAACCCAACTTATTTTTACCCAAGGAGTTTTTCACTTCTACCATATTGTCAGGTTGTCAAATCCTTGTTATCAAAGATTTCCCTGTTAGTAAGGAGCCTGGTGCCATAAAAGGAATTGAACATTTCAGGTCAGTGTGTCAGGACATGAGAGAATTAATGCTACCACAAGGCTCCTTCAACAAGCTCTTTTAATTGCAAGACTTAATTGCTTAAAGAGTTTGCACTTGAAAACTTGAATGTAAGTAACAAGAAATTACAGCTGGGATGAACTGTCTCATTTGCCTATATGTTCTGGTACGTGTAATGTTACAGTGATTACAACACTGCAGTATTTTCACTTCCTTCTGTGAGGACTTCTGGCTTCCTGCTTTTCAGCTGTTGGCCCACATATTGCTAGAGATCCTCAGACTTCTTCTCCGGGGGTTCCTGGGAGGTATGAGGCACATGAGACAAGCAGGCTCTGCTTGTGCTGTGCAGTGGTGCACTCTGCCCCATCTCCATTGTTGTCTTTCTTAGGAGTAAAATTTAGGGATAGGTAAAAGGCTGAAAACCCCTGAAAGAGAGTCTGCAGTTGAGAAACTATGCTCATACTCTGAAGGTGAAACAATGCACACAATACCAGAAATCATGCTATTATTGCTACATTTCTCTCCAAATGAAAGTAGCTTTGCCGTGATTACGTGACAGCTCTGATGGCTGATTCCAGGAAGAACAAGTGTTTCATAGTACTTGCAGTATTTGAGAATCAGATTGGCAGAAATATTTGAAACTCTGCTGCTGCAATATGTGACCTTGTCCAGAATGGAGTCACTGCCTCATCGTTAACAATGCCAAGTTCAATTATCAGAAGTTCAGAAAAGCATCAAGCTCCACAGGAAACTACACTGGGAGGATTTGCCCTGGCTACCAGGACTAAAATCTTTCAATGCTTTCACTTGTTTCAAAGTGGAGAAGTGGCTCAGATGTCCACTCAACCTGATCTACTCTTTTGGGAAGTTACAGATGTGCTTTGGCATGGCTCAGCTTTGTTGCTGTTTTACCTGCTCCGTGTCTGGAACATATGGCATTGATATGATGCTCACATGGATATGAACATCACAGGTCGTATTGCCGTGATGTAGGGAGACATGGAAAGGAAAGCCAGCTAAAGGTCATCTGGGCAAAAAAGCAGATCTGAGTTCACTTTAGAAAGTCATTAGAAAGCAAATGAGGACACTAAACGGATGCAAGGGTGGGGAAAAAAAGGAGGATGATCGTGAAGAGCAGGCAGTGGAATTAGGACATTCTCCAGATGGACTTTACAAGGATTAGTCCCTAAGGCCATAGTTAGCTAGACTGGCCTTGGAGGTTAAGCTTTCTCAGTAAGCTACTAGTACTTTTCCCCAGAGGAAAAGCTATCAGTTCTTTTTTTAGGCCACTAGAGTTATTTAAAGTTTTGCTGTTTGTGATACGTCACCTTTTAATTAACTGATTATTTAAGAATGAACTGCAGTGTCAGGTCAGTGTAAAACCCAAGCACTATATTTGGTCAGACTGACAGGAGAAAAGGAGTAAATTCTGTTTGGATCTGAAGTTGCTAATCTTTTAATTCTGCCCCTTCTTGGAGTGTGAACAGCATAAACAACAGACAAGTGAGGAGATGCAGTCCAGTGTGGGGAGAGGCCCGTTCTAGAGACGAACAATTAAAACGCTAAAATATTCTGCCCTCCATAATGATTTCTCAAGCATAGGATGACACTTGATGCTGTTGGCCCCAGTTTATAGCTTCAAACCAAACAGTTTAACAAAGGAAACAAAAGAAATAGTTTATTGGCATTATTAGAGGCTCCAGCTATTGATATGCAATGACACTGGTCACAGTGTAATTGAACCAATTCTCTTACAGTCAGCGAGGGGCCATTAGACCCTAATTAAAACTGGGGTTTATTTTCTGTTCCCTCAAAATTTAGAATTTTACAAAGTGGCCACTTGAAAAAAAGCCCTTTCTCCCATGTAATTAGAGAATATTTTAGGAAAAGAGTTTTGTTTAGCTAAGGTCCCCTAGTTCTCATTTTTTGAAAGGAAAATATTCTTTTGTAGAGTAACCAAGCATCTACAGTCATAGGAAATGGCATAGGAAAATGACCATAAATAAGTATGTTTGTGACTTGGAGGTTGTGGTGTAGCAGTTATTTTAATGTCCGGGGAAAGATTGAGGAAGTATAGAAGATGGTATTTTTTGCCTGGCTTTCTTTTTTTCTGCACACTGTTGAAATTATTAATAAACATTTAGTGTAACTATCATTTACACCAACAGAAACAGATAAATTTAATGTTCCATTGGCATTCTACCTTCATTTTTCTATATAAAATAAAATGATGCTCCTAAAATTCATACCTTTTTTTTTTTTTTCTCCCATTCAATAGAAGCTCATAATTCAAAAGAAAATTGAGTTTCAGTACCACTACAGACATACTTTCATTTCTGACCCAGTGAAACAGAAATGCTCTTTGACATTCCTGGTTTTATGTCAGGCCAACTTTGATGTAGCTTGAAATATAAATTCCCTTTAATTTCAAACTTTCCAAATTGACAACGTCAAAATATTTTGCTTTAAGAAGACTCTGAAACAATTAATTTAAAATCCTTATCTAAAAAAAAAAAAACCTGCTGGTTTCGATCAACATGAAATTATTTATTTATTTTAACAAATAAATAATCAATTCAAGAAACAAACTATTGTTCAGATTTCTTCATGCTCCCTTCTTCTTCCTCTCGTAGGTCAATATTACCATTCCCCTGAAGGCAAGGAGAGACACTTGGGAGTACAGGGATATAAAACAACCATCTAAAACAGTAACTGGAGAAAAGGATGTTCTCAGTGGTAAGGCATAGCCCAAAGATGCTGCTTCAGATTTCTCTGAAAAAGTTAAAAGTAATACATGAAAACACTCAAATTGCTGCCCAGCTATGCTATGTTATGTGCCCAGTGTTGGAAGCATCTTCTGGCTCATGTTTTACTCCCTTTGCTTCAGACTATATTGTCTGTAGAGGGTCCTATCCTTGTGTTTCTCAGGCCTTGGCTTTGCTAACAAAATTAAGAAAAACCTGCAACTAGTTCCAGCCCCATTGTTCTTCCCAGTACATTTTCTTAGCATTTGCTGTCCAGGGCTTGGGCATGGAAAACTCCCCTTTAGGGGATCAGGGATGCTACTACAGGGCCTGGTGAGTGGCCAGGATTTCCCTTGGAGCCTTATGGCAAAAAAAGGATACCTGTCCTGAGTGTGAAGGAAGAATCATCTGCCTACCTAAAGCTGAGTCACAGCAGCATAATTAGTGTGCCTCAAAATCTATCACACAAAGAACCCTGAAATTCCAGTAAAATACGGTATGAATAATGGCATCACTTCTGCATATGCTTCACCTGTTTCAGATTTTGGGCTTAATATTTTCCACAAAAAAAAACCCCAGTTTTTTAGTACTTCTCTTTTCCAAAGCTGAATGACTTCAAAAAACCTTTTTTTGGCTCATCAGATATTTTTGGCAAATGAAATGTACATCTTGCTTAGCTAGTCAACAAATGCTGTCCATTTGCCAGTAGGGATTTAGTTTTGCCTCAAGTGATTGGTTTGTACTGTAATTTCTGGACACAGGAATAATAAAATTGAAATGTGTGTTGTCAGACTATTGTCTCCAGAGGATTTAATCAACATATAATTCAGATCTTTTTTTTCTCAAGTTTATAATACTCATGCAATTTTGTTAAATAAAGACCTATTTGCTGGAAATAAATGTTCATATTGCTTTAGTCTGTAATATCCCAGACATCCACCAGAACCATGGTCCTTGTTTCAATACAGGGAATGTGCACAGACTGAAGTTTCTGGTTTTGACATCAAGCCAAAGGAAAGCACTCAGGTCTTCCAAGGCAATTGGGTGTGAATGGAGCTGACTTGTGCTGCTGTGAAGAAGGGGAGTTAGTGAGAATGTCATATAAGGAGGGTAACAGCATGTGTTCGAGTAATACTCATCAAAGAAGAGATTTTCTCTTCTCTTTATTAAACAAGTGTAAACTGCAACTACATGAGGTAGTTGTACCAGTGCCTTGGTACCAGAAATAAGGCTTGCCCAGCAAAATATGCTTTTTGTTATCTTTTCCATGCAGATTTGTCTGCTTCTTTTGCATGCCTGCACAGAGAAAAAAGAAGACTTCTGGCCTAGGTACATGTGTTTTATGAGCCACAGGCTGCTGGGTAGGCAGTGAGGCAAAGGGAGCCATTGGACTCACCAGTCCAAAGTTCTCCCATATCTGGACAAACTGTCAATTCAGAGGAGGAAAGCAGGAGACAGCTGTAAGCATTATGCTACCTATAGCAACAAATTATACCAAAGTGGATAAAAAAGAGGTAAGGACATTCAGAAAACTGAAATTAGTACAAATGAGAAAGATTACTGTTAGCACCAAAGGGCAAAGTTCCTATCTGTCAAAGAAAAAAGGTGTGGGAACTGGAAACTAGAACAAAATTTGTATATTACATTTCAGTCCTAAATGATGACTGAAATAATGAAAGTCTGTGTTACCCTTCCCCCCTCCCTGCTTTTTTTGGCATCTTGAGAAAAGGGAAGCTTTGGGCAGAGCAGATGCTTGGGGAATTCCCCAGTGGAAGGCATCCTTTGCCATGGAGACTTTTCCCTTTGTTAATAAGTTTCAGTCACTATATGATCCAGACTAGACCAGCCAGGAGGCCCTTTCACCCATTCCATGGGACCAGACCAAGCTGAAGTGTCTGGGACAGCATTCTGCCTTCCCCTTTCTCATGCTCCCTTCCTGTGCTTGTACCCCATGTCTGCCTTCTTGCACCTTCTCCCTCCTTCTCTCCCTGCTCTTTCCCTGATGAACCCTCCATCTCTCTTTTTCCATTCTGCCATTTTTTTAGAGACCTACTGAGTTACACAGGATTCACAGTGAAGGAAAAGGATTTGGTTACACCCAGATAACATCCCACCAGATCATGTGGTCTAAAGCAAAAGTAGCCATGTCTCACCTGTTGCCCCAGAGGATCTGACCTGACTGACCAACCACTTTGATTCTGGAAAAAACCCACAACATTTTGCACTATCTGATTTTTTCCTCCCTCTTGTTTGTTTTCACCAAGAGCAGAAAATGCTTACAGCTCTCAAAGGGACCAACTTGGGATTCCCTGAGTGAAATCACATCTTCTGTTTGGCCCAAAATAAAGAGCTTAATTGAATAAGAAATTAGAATTGGATGTCATCTATCCACCAAGGGCACCTACTGTTAAAACATCTTGCCATTTCAAATGTTTTACTGTGTTTTGAAGTTTTCTTATCTTGTGGTTCCTACCTAATAAATACTCAGATTTGAACAGAGATATTCTCAGAATAGACTAATGTTTCTGCAGCCAAACCCATGTTAACTCTTCAGTGTAGCTGGTATGTTCTCAGGGCCATCATCTTTGAGTCTTTCAGCCTGTATTTTCAAAAAGTCTCTTCATGAGAAGGAGCACAATGTTTTTCACATCCTAAGTAAAAAAAAAAAAGGTAAAATTCTGTTAGCATGGTGCCAATAACTCCTGAGAAGGAACATGAAGTACAAGGTAAGAAAGACAGATGGAGGAGAACATCTGAAGGAGGAACTCTGAGATCATGAATGAAGTGAAATTCAAGTGGAAAAACTGCCTATGACAGGTAACTTCACACACATGGGAAGTATTTGCTGACTCTTTCCTGGAGGTGTTTTGACTTAAACTAGTTGATAAAAAATGAGCATAGGACAAAATACATGTGTGAACGTGTATGTAGAAAGACACTGAAGAAAACCAAATACACATGGCCTGAATGCTCCAAGGTGAGTACCATGTATGTTAGATAGGACTAGAGAAGACAAAAGACAGCAGTTGTCAGACACCCCGTTGCATCTTTATCACCTAATACAGTCTCTATGGCAGAGCTCTGATTTGGCTGCAACTCAAAAAAATGTTTATCCTAATTATGTGTTTATCATAAACTTTACCTCAGCATTTCTTCGAGGCTGACTCAAAGAGGCTGGGCATGCCGTCTTGAAATTCAGTATGTTAGTTCAGCAAAAATGCTTGTACAGATTTCTGCTTTCACTCTTGCAGCTCTTACCAGGAGTACCTCTTTTGGAGAGCACTCACAAGCAAGGGGCAGTCAGAGAAAAGATACAAGTGTAGTTAGGAGTGCCCCAGGAGTTTGTACTCCAACAGCAAATTCAGCCTTGCATCCTTGCCTTTTAGGGAAGTTTTCAGCTGAAAATTGCAGAGGTTGCAGTCTAAACTGACAGAGATGCAGGTATCATGTACCCTGAAAAGTTTCTCTGTTCCACACAGCCAGGAAAGAAAGTAGCCTTTTCAGTGAAATGAAACTTGGTCTGATCAGCAATATTTAGAACATGGAAGGAGAAAGTGTTGACATCGGCTGATATATTCTGAGTTTGGGGCCAGAGATTGTGTCATATCACGTGAGAAAGATAAAACGTTCTTGTCAGTGACAAACATCAAACGTTTTGTGGTAAGATTTGCTGCCTCACAATGAGACGATAATTATAAAAGGATTTTTTTTTTTTTTTTCACATTTAACCTAGAAGTATGATATCTCCACAGGGATGTGTTCAGGGCCATATTCCAATCTCAGTTACATTAACATCTGTTTAGATCAACTTATTTCCAATTTCTTGCAAGCTCCTTTCATATTTGTAACCAGGGAGAGCTTCTGGGAACTGCCCTGACCTTGGCTTTCATTCTCTCATAGCTGATTTGCACATTTTCTTTCTCACAATACAGAGAAACTTTTATGAAACCTAGACAGTCGGCTGGCATATTGACTATGGGTGCTTGCTAACAGGTGTGTATTTTAGAGTAATAGATTCCATACCAAAATGAAGCAGTCCTCATAGTCCAATACATTTACTATTAGAACATGTGTTTAAGAAGGGAAAAGAAAAAAAAGCAAGAAAGACCCTGGCTGAGACTGTAATAAGGCATTGGACAAAAAGGCTGCAGGTAGATCCTGCAAGTAGGATCCATAACACACATTAGGTTAGGTGAGAAAATTAGTTAGATTAGCAATAACAAAGAGCTAAAGTTACGCACTGAAAGTATTTTTATGTTTCCTGTGGCATCTATTCCACTTTCATCTGAATGCAAACTTATCAGACCATGAGAATGACCCTGCAAACACTGTTTAAGCACTTGCTTTGAACATGTTCAAGTTCCTTTAGGAAGAAGAGGGATTGCAACATGGTGTCCTAATCCCTCTACTCCTGTGCTCTAGCCACAAGACTATGATATTAAAAATGGGGGAACAAGTATAACAAATAACGTCCTTCCCTCCTCCAGCACTTTCTGTAGGTGATGGGAGTGTGCCTGGGCACTGGTTATGATACTTTGTATGTATGGGCTGCAAAGACTTCTCTGAGCCACCAGGTATTTGGTGGCACCAAGCAAGTCAGATATCAAATTTAGGAAATCAAGGGAGCACACTGCAGACAATGCACTGTACATGTCTTTGGCAATTAGTTGGAGCAAACTTGGACATCTGAAAGACCCAAGTCTCTCTTGTGGCTCTAACCTTATGTGTCTTATGCTATTTTACAGGAAAACTTGATGCTGCTGGAAAGCCATAATATTTCTCCTGAGATGCAGTATGGCTATGTATGTGGCATACTATGGGAGATGCAGTCTGATCAGGGAGAATAAATTGATACAGACCTTCTGTGGCACAAAACTATTTTCAAACTGATATACTTTCACTTTGGCTAAATAAAATCACCTCTAAGATCAGTTCTGATACTAATTTTGCTTGGTAAAGTCAAGGCAATCAAGACTTTAAGAGGGAGGGGGCATAGGGGGCTGTCTGAAGAAAATTTGTTCTGTTTCCTGTGTTGGCTACTGATTTTGAATGCTCATTTGAAAGCTTTTTGATATACTGTGATGTTCAAAAATTGCTCTGCACTGACTGTCTGAAGAGTGGGCTTTTCTGTGTGAACAAATAGGCATTGAAAGTTAGATTGGGCATGCTCTTGAATACAGGAAAAGAAAAAACCTTCTGTCACAGAATATATGTATAGAGATGGAAGAGGGGGAAAAACATACGATGGTTATTTCCAGGTAAAATTGTCAGTAATGTTGCATCCTATGACACATTTATAGATATCAATTACTTCCAGTAAAGCACAGTTACTAATAGGAAGTGGAAACTCCAAGTGTTATTTTTCAGTATCCTTATCCTCTCTACGAAGCTTAATTCAAAAGCCAAGGAAAATGCCAATGTAATGATGTGTTATGCGACAGCAGGTTATTTGACCTTCTTCCTTTGAAGTAAGCTCTTTTAAGATAGTTTCTTTGTCCCACTTCTTTTAGAAAGAGTAATTCCTGTTCCCATTGTTGTCAGCACAAGCTTATCAGTGACTTAAATAAGATGACAGTTAGGATATCAGAGAGCAAATGCTTTGAAATCTGGAAACTATCAAGTTTATGAAATTTTGAACCTGTATTCAAGATTGTTGGTTAAAGATAGAATTTAAACATATGTGTTTTAGGAAGTCCATCTTTGAAAATATGGTTCTGTAAGTTACAAAATTAAGAGTGAGAGACGAGTAAATGCTCATAGTTTTGGTTCTCTCCCCCTTCCTCTTTTTCACATACAGGCTCAGAAATATATTTTGTGATCTGAATGTACCAGATGTCTTTAGTGTCTTGTGAGTTTGGCCACAAGGTGAACTGCAAAGTAGGCTTAAATTTCGGATTTTGAGTGGTTTGAGAAATATTTATAAAAGATTAGATATTGTTAATACAGGGAGTATCAACTTATTTTTAAGTGCATGTTTTCCTGTCCCTGCACCAGAGTGACTCTTCTTCCTTTGTTAATCCCCATTGAAAACTTCAGGTTTTTCTCCCCTGACACTGGGACAGGTGCAGAGTCCACTGTGTCCTATCTCTTTTTCCCCTTCTTATACCAGCCCATATCACTGCGACCTGTTGGTAGACAACAAATCCTGGAAGCTTGTCCTTCCTTTGGTCACTTGGACAGATCTGGTGGTGTGAGAAGAAACATGCACGGTCATCACCTCAGCAGGGCTGTTTCCCAGCAATTGTCGCCGTAAAACAACAGTGGAGGCTGAAAGAAGCCATGGGAGGAACCCATAGTACATATTAACACCCCCAGGGTTTGTCACCTGGCATCCTAGGGTAACCTGCTCTTCCTTTTATCTGCTTGTTCTACCCCAGTTTATACCACTCTTGTGTTGTCCTTCTGCCTTCTCATTTGCTCGACTGTGATATCAAACTGGCCTTCTTTGTCTTTCTTTAATGATAGTCTCCGGTGCCTCTCAGGAGTCCACAGAAGGAATGAGATCTTTGCAACCCTTCACCCTGCCCTTGCCCATTTGTCCCACTTTACTCTCCTCCAGAAAGTAAAATCATCTGTTCATCAGCTGAAACTGATCTTACACTTAGGCAGGGAAAGAGAAAATTCAGCGAATGGATTTGTACAGGTTGAGCACAATAGATTCCCATACATCTTATTGCTCTTAGGATTTGCCTTCAGGCCAGTTGCATTAATATTATTGTTCTTGATATATCTATGGATACTGGAGCCTACCAGAGTGCAGAATAACTAATGGGAAGCAGGAATTCTATTAATTTATTTTTTAGTATTCATACATTTGCAGAATTCATAGCTTTTGAACTTAAATGTGTTTTCTGGTACACAGGCTTTGACAAAAGACATATTCTGCCTCTTGAGGCATCTTTTTTTTAAGGAGTAGCAAATGCAGTTGCTCCTTCAGAAGTACCATTCACTTTGATTCTGCTCTTGGAAGAGACAGTGAAAACGATTTCTTAATTTTCTGCACAAAGCCACGTCAGTAAGACTATTCGTGTGAGCAAGATGAGTGGTACTTAACCTCAGTTTAGCAGGGGAAATGAAAGTGCAGTATATAAAAAACATGCTATCACTGTCCTTCTGTTCAGGCACTAATGCTATTTTTAGGAAGATCAAATGTATTAATTTTGCAACTTATGTCCTGCCACAAAGCTGCATATCTACGTAAAGACTGACAAAAATCTTGCTCAAATCTTTGAGGACCCATATTGCGACAGGGTGGGAAAGCTAAGAGTCAGAAAGCATGTGAGAAGGCTGGAAAAATGAGGGCAAGGTACAGAAACCACCAGAAATGCAGAGAAGTTAAGTTAAGCATGCTGGCAAATTTTCACGGTATATTGCTCATACTGTAGTTATCCGGTTGTGAGGTTTGTTAAGAAATAATGCTCCATCTAATTACAACCAGCTGCCTATTAGGCATCTTGGCCAAAAGTATTTAATTCCACCCTATGATGATGAAGGAAATGGGCAACTGTGGTCTGTGCTGTGTGTGAAATTTCTGAACGCTTCTTTGCAAAGTCACAAAGTGTGATGTGGAGCTGAGAAAAGTCTTTTGAATTGACTGCAGGCTTTAATGATGCAATCTCTTCCTAATTTTACCAGAATGTGTTTGGAAAGCACGGACCTGCAGAGGAGATCAAATTACAGATTTTGTCAACTTCACGAAGTTATTTCATATGAGGCTAGTGACTGCCAGTGGTGAAAGTGGTTTGAGCAAAAATTGGATCAGCTCAACTGTTATGGAATTCCAGGCTGAACTGGGAGAAGGAAGCTTGGAGGGTAGGCAAAAGGAAAGCTCTTGGGAACACTTTAAATAGCTGACATGGAAAATATTGCAATCTGGTGCATTTTAGAAGTGGTTTCCTGTAAATGTAAAGTCTGTTGTGAATTAAAAAAATAGAGAGTTTTCGGGAAGCCTTCTTATTTTTTCAACTTATTAAAGCAATCCAAATTTTTGAACCAGTGTAATTCTTGCCCACCGCTCAGATTAGTTTTGCAAAACAGGTGTAGCCACTGAAATTTGTTACAGGCAATATTCCATGTGTATTAGTCTGAAGGACAAACAGTTGAGCACTGCAAACAATCAAGGATGCTGAAAAGGGGACAAAATACAAATTTTGCATTCCTATATTATCCCATGCACATTTGCTTATTGACTTTCCAAAGAAAAGAACTACAACAGATATAACCTCTCTGGACTTCATCAAATCAATGAGTCCTGCAACATGGTTCATAACGTAGAGATGGGGATATAAGAATGGTAGGCTGGCTAGTGAAAGAAGGAGGCAACTGTACCTGGTATTGCAAAGAAAATGGTAATTTTCGATGGACATAGACAAAGGCAGTTCCTGATGGACTTGGTGCTGAGGCTTGATCTCATGTCAGACTCTAGTGACTTGTTGGAGTATATTTAGTGGCAAAGAGAACTGAGATGATATAACAATACTAGAATAATTGGGATGACCTTGAGGATGGGCATTTAATAATATTAAGTGCAGAGTCATCACACTGTTAGGGATTAATATCAATAATTTCTCTACATACTGGAACTCATAATTTGGAAATGTGTAAAGAGGAAGATTATGTAGTCATAGTTACTGTGAGCTACCAGCATGACATGGCCTTAAAGAAGACACCTAGGAAGGAGAGGGAAGTGTTATCATCCTAACAGAAAATAGAGCAAATTTATCTGGATTACTGTGTACTGTTCTGATCAATAATAATCAGGAAGGGGGAATTCAAAGGGAAACAGATACTAACTAGGTACAGAGAGGATCAGGGGGAGAGAAGACTGTCTTCCAGGAGGAGAAGATTAGAAAAGTCTCCCTCTTAGCCTAACAAAATGAAGGCTATAAAGGGATACAGTTGCTTTCCAGAAAGAAATCAAAGTAAAAAGTAGAAGGGGAAAAGAGCTATATATGTCAAAGTCCAGTGCTGGCACAGAAACAAATGGGTATAAAGGGGATCTAAAATTGTGTAGGAAAAGAGAAGAAAAGTCTTGACCATCAAGGCAGGGAGGGTGTGGAACAGCCTTTGCGTGGGAGGAACAGCAAAAACTGAGTAACTTTCAACTGAAATCTGATTGCTTTATAGGGACATTATATAATGCTGCCAGTAAAGACAGGAGATGATGAACCCAGTGACTTGGGAAGTTCATTCCAGCTCCTAATTAGCCTAGTATTTCCATTGCAGGATGTTGTAATCCCTAAACCTAAATGTATCAAATGAAGTATACACTCAAGGTAAGCCTGCTTCTTGCATGTGGGAGCTCTGTCTCTGAGCTGAGTCTCACAACAGCTCTTAAAACAGAACCATTAGAAGCATTTTTCAGTGGGATGCAATACATCACTAACCACTGCTATACACTAACATGATATCTGCAGATCAAGGCGATTGCACATTCACATAGCAAATTTAACTTTTATTCATCATCCTTGTATTACATGTGTTGGATAAAGGAAAAACGGGGTCTATCTGATAACATAACACCTTGCAAAAGGAAAATCTCTGTCATAATTGCTTACAGAGTTCTCCAGGCTTCTCAAATTGATGCCACTATCATTATTTAATGTCTCACTGTATCCCAGTTCTCTTGAAAGATGCTGTGGATTCAGTCTTCTCTCCTTCCACAAAGCACAGCATATTTCTTTAAGCAGACTGTCATGAGAGGTCCAACTCCTAGACTCATCAAGAATTGCAGCTGTACCTATACTTACAGATGTTTTAGGAATCATCATTATGCATCAAAGGCCGGTCCTGACAAGCATCACCAGCTCATAAGTATACAGGAGGATATCTTGGCTACACTTGGAGTTTAATACTCCTTTCAAAGTGTATCATAAACCATGTGCAACTGAAAATTCAACTCCACATTTCCACTGTTGTTGCATAGCTGGTAGAAGACATTAACTGACAGAGTCACAGAAAATGATTAGAGGGATGGATCACTTCTCCTATGAGGAAAGGCTGAGGGAATTATTGGGATTGTTCCACCTGGAGAAGAAAAGGCTTCAAGATGACCTAATTGTGGCTTTCCAGCACCTGAAGGGAGCCTACAAGGAAGATGGAGAGAGATTTTTCAAAGGGCATGTAGTGACAAGACAAAGGGGAAATGGCTTCAAACTGAAAGACAGTAGATTTAGATTAGATATCAGGAAGATATTATTTATTGTGAGGGTAGTGAGGCACTGGAACAGATTTCCCACTGAAGTTGTGGATATCCCATCTCTGGAAGGCGATAAGGTGTCTCTGACCATGACAGGGAGGTTGGAACTAGATCATCTTTAGGGTCCTTTCCAACCCAGGCCATTCTATGGTTCTATGATTCAATGAGAATGGGTAGACAGATTCATGGTTTTATTAAGGTATAGCCAGACTGTCCATAGACTTTTATATTCCATTGCTTCCAATATCTTAAAGTCTCAGATGGAAAAACAAATCTTAATTTAATGAGAAGAAATATTATAATATTATATAAATATTATTATAATATATAATAATAATAATAATACAACTAAATGTTATTAACCTCATTGTCAATCTCAATACAGAATTTTTCAGTGGTACAATTAACTAAATACCTTTCAGATAATAATGAATAAATGAAGTCACTAAGAGCATAGCAAACAGTTTTTGGACTTGTATGAGCAGGTATATTTTCATCTCAGTGCCTGAATAGCTGCATTTATTTTCACAGATCTGAGAAATACCTGCAGTTTCCACTGGAGCTTTATTTGTATCTAAAATGATCTGAGTTGCAGTCTCCTTGATGCTCCCCAATTAGCAGTTCTGGTTTTAAGTCATTATCTAAAATAAAATAGAGTAACAGAAAGGCAGCTAGACAGTCATTGGAAAAAGCAGGACTCACACAGTATGAAAGAACCTATAAAGAAGAAAAGATCTAAAAATATGTATTTTTTTTTAATAGNGCGATAAGGTGTCTCTGACCATGACAGGGAGGTTGGAACTAGATCATCTTTAGGGTCCTTTCCAACCCAGGCCATTCTATGGTTCTATGATTCAATGAGAATGGGTAGACAGATTCATGGTTTTATTAAGGTATAGCCAGACTGTCCATAGACTTTTATATTCCATTGCTTCCAATATCTTAAAGTCTCAGATGGAAAAACAAATCTTAATTTAATGAGAAGAAATATTATAATATTATATAAATATTATTATAATATATAATAATAATAATAATACAACTAAATGTTNAACCCTGTCCCAGCTGAGCTCTGTGCTAAGTAAATATTTTATCTCTTTATTTTGAGGACTCTTTACAACTTAATGTCACCATGTATTTGTAACTGAGTTTATGGCCATTTTGTGGCTCTCCCTTTAGCTCAAAGACAGTTCTGAATCTATCTCTTAAACATCCCTGTTGCCTTCTCCCAAAATCCTTCACAAAGCACCAGAATTCCAACAATTTTTGTTATATCTTCCTTCAGCCCTCCTCTCTCATCATAATACCTGCTGTATCCACTGCAACAAGTGTGGTCTATCTGGTGGAGAGCTGTAAGTACACTTCTACATCCCTACTGCTATTGTTTTTTCTGTTAAGTTAAAATTACAGTACTGCTATATAAGAAAAGCACCAGTTCTTCATCCTATTTTTTATTTGGATGAGATAGCTAACCCTTCACATATTTGTTATTATTATTGCTATTTTAAAAACATTTTATTATTATAATTGTGTGAAAACCACCATAAAAGAGATAGTCTTTCTATATTTACCTTCCAGACAGAGGTACTCTACTCGGTTTCTCCTTTTCCCTAAAGATGCGTATAGAGATTACTGCTACTATTAAAATCTGAAATAACCATCCTTCCTGACTCACTGCTGAGTTTTCTGTCTTCTCTGACTATAATAGGTGGTTGAGGAAATATCTTACTGGCAGTATTGTCTTTGAGCCTACTGGTTTCATTAAAAGTTTAGTGTGTCAACAGTTTGTTGTCTGGAGAAGGAAGCATCTCTTCTGGTGTCAATGTAAGGTGATCATCATAGTCTGAAACAAACATGTGAGACTTTGCTCATCCAAGCCTTTGTGTGATACCCATCAGACGGTCCTGGACCAGGAAGATCCCTTCTTGACTAAGCATTAGATCATAGTCTTGGTTTGCAACAAAGATTCAATGAAGAAACAGGGTGTTTAAAAGATGTTCTTCAAAAGACAGGACAGTGGTCCGGAAGCAGAGAGTTACTTATTTTCCTGGGTAGAAAGTTATTACTTTCCTAAATAGAAATCAAAGTAGAAAAATTTTATGCTTGTCTTCCCGCCTAGTTCTAAAATAGTTATGGGTATATTACAGCTCAGGCAAAATTCCTTGGTTGTACCTATTCATATTAGTTTATTTTGGGGGATTTTTATATTCATAATTTCTTCTTTTTTGACTAAAAATGATGTCACACATAATAAAGTCATAATGCCTTTTTTTTTTCTCAGTCATTTCCTCTCTGCAGGGAAGGCATAGGATATTTTTTAAGAGAAATGCTTCTTCTTTATATTGTTGTTATGTATAGATACTACAGGAATGCTAATAATTCCCACTGAAGAAAGGGAACCATTTTTCCAGTTACCGTACAGTCCTTGGATAATCTAACCCCAAAATCTTTCCAATTAGTGAAGCGACAAGGAAGGGGACAGAAAAAAGGCCATCAATAACAAGAATGCTTTTGCCTATTCTACCTTTATGCATTTTGCAGTTACAAAATGTGGTTATTTTTCCTTAATGGAAGAAATAATCAGATTTAAATATATGAGGGAGATGGTATCAGAAACATTTCCAGACATACACATATTACCCAAGTGAACCTGACCCAAGTCACTTTGACTGGGAAAGATTTGCATTTCTTTTCCCTTAAAATATTTGAACCACATCAAAAAGTGAGAGCATAAATACATAGAATTGAAAATGTATAGGTTTGGATTTTTTGTGTCTCTTTTCTTCACATCACACTGTGGTAACATTCTTACTCTCTTGTGTCAGCACTTTTGGTTTTCACTGTTTGTGAAAGTTCCTCATTTTACAAATGAGTATAGTCTTTTTGCCTTGTAAAACAATGCCTATGATGAGACCATTTTTTCAGGCATGAAGCAATCTGTTTTCAATTTTTAGAATGAGGGATTTTATTATCTGTTTAAAGAACACTCTCTGATTGCTTTCTTTTTTTTCCTGATGCATCAATGACACTAATAAAAATGAGCAGATTAAGATTTGTCTTGTGTTGGAGGAACAAACAAAAATATCTCACATGGATACTTTGTATTCAGAAGTCCTGCTTTTTCTTTTCACTTTGCAAGAAGTTTCTTTTCTTTTGTAACATTTAATGGAACGCTACACCAAAAAATAAATAACAGATTTTTTTTTTTTTCCCCAGAAAGAACCATATTCTTCAAGGCCATCAAGGAGTAAACACTGTGTGTCTCATACCCTCACAGAGAACTTGGGACTTAGTGATCTTTATGAATCTGAGAAGATTCATAAAGCTTTATGATCTGAGAAGATCTACAAAAGATCTGAGAAGGGCTATGAGTGGCTATGTTTATCATATTAATCTTATTAGTTTTCCTGTTATCTTGTGTTCCTCCTGTTTCTTTTAGGTACCTGCTCTTTCATTATGTGCTCACTTTTTAAGTATACTGGGTTAGCCTGGTGGCTGCTTCACATGTAGACCACGTGTGGCAAAATGAGACCTCAGCTGTCAACTTTAGAATCTATTTTGTCTCTACTCAACACCGTGATTAAAAATAGAGATTGCTGAATGGAGTTTTTCCTCAATATAAGGCCTGTGAGTCTCTTAACAAAACATCTGTGAAATTAATTATTCATGTGCAGAATAAATGTGTTGATTGAATTTCCTAAATTTTCTCTGGTCAATTAGAAAGCCACCTGTAATGTATTTTTCCCTTAACCCACCGAGACGCTATTGATATTCTTAAGCTACTGATTATTTGGAGCCAAATTCTGCTTTTAGTTAAGCAGTTCACAGTCATTTGAGTAGCTCTAATAAAGGTCATGCATGCATTGAGATTTCTTCCATTAAGGAGGAATGATCATCAGCCTCAGCCTCATCTAACCCAGGGTAGTTTCTTCTTGACAAGTATATGGCCTTATGACAACTTTAAGGTCCTTGCATGTGTTCCAGGTGATCAGAGGAAGCCCCTTCCTATCTAGGACAAGGATGTAGGACACAGTTTGGCCTTTTGACTTCCACCTGACCAAGTTCCAGGTTTCTAAAATCCCTGAACTCAGTTTGCAGGCAGAACTGTTCGCTGACCCTATAGTGGTCCAAAGACTTTATTAGCTGCCTGTGCTGAAACAAAGTCACCCGAGTAAAAGTCTGAGATTTTATGGGGGTGAGAGATCAAAAGTCTGTTTGAAATAACAAGATTCTAACCCTGGTTTTGACCCTTCAATGCACTATTTCAAAACGTTGCAGATCTCAGTGGTTGGTCGTGTTGTTCTTCAGTACAGAGATGGCCATCAGGTAGGTCTGGACTTTGTTGCCTGACAGGGTGGCAAAAATGGCTGGCATTTGGCAGCTCAGCCAGTCTGCAAACCAGGCACTAACATTTTGGAGGAAAAGTGAAGCAGCAGCATGCCAACACCCTTTCTGCTGTGAGGGCATTTGTAACAGCTGCAATGTATAGGCTGCTACGCAGTTTGCTTCTAATGGGTCACAAACCTCTAAACACCCCTGAGTGGATGCTGGTGCTCTTTACCCTTTAGCAGCTCCCATTCTCAAAGGACATCACAGAGGGAAAGAGTAGTATTCCCACAGAATTAATGAGAAATCTGAATCAGAGGCAACTGCTCTTCCCAACTTGCAGACTGTCAGTGTCTCAGCACACATAACTGGGAAAGATCCAGAAGGAATCAATTTCCACAACCCAGTGGGTGACATGAAGTGGAAAACATTCAAGGAGGGTAGAAAACAAATAAACAAACAAATAAA
>VXBX01006993.1:377641-407234 GCA_013400415.1 Scytalopus superciliaris
AAAAAAAAAAAAAAAAAAAAAAAAAGAAAAACTCTTCTCCTTTCTTATTGCCCAACAGTTTGCTATGGTTATTGTTCCATTTTGGCCACAGACTTGTGACCCCTCTCATTTTATTTAGTACTGCTTTCAATTCCCTTTTTAAAACAAAACAAAACAAAACAACTCAAAATGTTGCTAAAGCTGTGTCAAACTTATTTACTGCTGTTTGCAAGTCTTGCATGGGCTGATGTTGGCATCAATACCAGAGATGGATGGGACACCTGCTTGCACACACACAGTGCTCAGCCACCAGTGATGTGCCTTGACTGGATATTACACTATTATATGCAAACCGAGGGTATGAATTAAAGGAAGAATTATATTTTACAATAGTCTGCATAAACAGGCAGGCTTCCAGCTTCACAATAACACTGTTTGTGGTTTTGAAGTGCTGCTAATGCAGGATGAAACAATCCTTTCACAATCTAAATAACCCAGTATATCCATACATATACAATGCATACGTACAAATTCTTACATGTACAAATACTTTTATATACATACAATATATATCCAGAAAATTTTGATCCTGTCAGTGTCAGGAAAAGTACTGACCTGAGCTTGTTTAAATGTGTGTACAAGGCCTTCTCCTCCATGTTACTGTTTCACCACCTTTTTCCTGAGAGCAGCCCAAGCATGGATGTAGCCCAGAGAAAGTACAACAGTTTTAGGGGACATGCCTGCTTTTGCAGAGGCACTGTTTACTGCTTACATTAGGTAATTTTATTTTAAGGATGCTATTTTAAGGATGCAAGTGTACTAACACAGGTCCCTTAGTTCCATAATTTGCTCCATCTCTGATGTGAGCAACCTACCCAACTCTGCAGAAGACCCTCACCCTGGAATACTTAAGACTAGAGGGGAGCTGAGCTATCCCTTTCCTGAACTGGCTCCATGTCAGATGTTCTGTTTTGCCTACAAAATGTGAGAAAAGCCGCAGTGGGGTAAATGGGGCTTGTGCTGGCAAAAGAACGAAGCAGCCTGCAGAGATGTAGCTTTGTTCAGAGCACAGATGCCTGTGGACAAAACCCTCCCAGTTCATATTTCCTGGTCCCTTGGAGGATTAACAGTCTTTAGCCAGGGTTTTGCGCCTGTGCCCAAGTTTGCCCACACTGTGTGGCTCGGCGTGGGGTTTGAGAGGCCCGTGTCCCACCCCATGGAGCCCTCTGGATGCTGGCACTTGCAGAGCTGTGTGGCTGCTGGGTGGAGTTTTTCTGGAAGACAGCTCTGGAAGCGGGTGCCTCAAGCCATCTACATCTTGCCTTAACTCCCAAAGTCCTTTTCTTTTTTTCTGTTCCTGACTCAATGTGTCTCAAAAGACTTCTGGTAACAACTTGCTTTTGGCTGGAGATACCATGAGAAAATAACTCCCCCAGTGCTATTTTTTCTGGCTCTCTCTTTCTGAGTCCTGGACAGAATTAGGAAAGTGTAGTCACACCTCTCCTCCTCCAAACTGTGATTTTACTCCAAGTTGTCACTTCTCCTCTTCTCTGGCACACTGCAGACAGCTTTGCCTCCTGAACACTTGGTTCTCTAAATTTGATCCTGCACGGTGTCCCCACGGGCAGAGCCCCAGTAAGACGGGGTTTGCTTTTGCCTTAGCCATCATCTGGCCAGTGGCGCAGCCTTGCCAGCAGGAGCAGCCAGAAGCAATCCAGGGAAGGAGGCATTCCAGGTGCCAAAATGACAGCTCCGCCAATAAATGTTAGGGTAAACTAATAATGGTATTTAGAAGAGTATTTGCAACTTTTGCTGGTGGCATCAGAATCTGATCTCAATTACAGTGAAGTAACCAGGCTAGATTTAGATCCGGATTAGACTGACCACATTTAAGTCTCTTTTAAAAGTTTGCTTCTGCCATGCTACTCTAATGAATCAAGTTGTCTTGCACATAAAGGCATATTATTGTTCTGCTTCCTTAGCATCTTTCTATTTGTTTGTTTATTCTTGGGTTTATGCATGAAATTTTCACCAGTTAAAATTATAATAGGCTTTTAAATTAATTTAATTAAAGAGATACAATCATCTGTGAATACTCTTAAATTGAACTAAACTAATTTTGCTATGGACAGAGCATCAGCATTTCTAAGTTTGTCTAGTACTGCCCTGTATAAGAGTTCATCTTAACAGTTGCTTTTAATTTTGCCAGATGTTTGGAATTCTGGATTAATTTTCTGACATTTCTAGCTGAGAACGTTCTAGGTGTATATCTCACTTAGATGCTTTTGCAGAAGCTAACGACTTGTGTCCAGCTGTTTTTAAGGATGACATTAAGGAAAAGTACATTGGCAAAACACTGATTTTAGTGTTCTTTTCTCCCTTTGCTTTCAAGAAGCGTTAGCGCTTCCATGCATTGGTACTAGGATTTGAAACTTGTCAGTGGAGAATAATTTTTATGTCTGGAGTGTGTTTTCTCTGTTTCCAATGAAAAGGAAACTGAATTTTGCATGCATGCCATAGCTGATTTGAGAGTTTTGTGAGGCATTTTTCTGAGAATTATGGTCATCTGTGACCTAATGTGCCCCATCACAATTCCTCCTATGATTAGACTCAGTTAAAGCTATCATACATCTGGGTTTTTGTGGACATATCCTCCTTTTTTTTGCTCCGGAAATTTTGTCAATGCAGATGCCCAGATGGTCTGTGCATGTGCTGTAAGTCTGGTGTGCTCCCAAAGTCCTTGATTTACAGCATGAAGTAATTGTCCGTAATGTGAGGAGCATGGTCATGATACATGCTCTATAGGTACCATGAAATACAGGGGTATATTGCTCTACACAGGGAATCCTGAGCCAAATGCAGAGGTCTGGTAGCACCTGACTTGCTTAGACAGACTGAGTGAAGAGGCTTATTTCCTACAGTGTGATTTTAAGGTAAATTAAGCACAAACTTTTAATGCCACTTCTGTCTGCATTATGAACATAAGCCATGTCATGTCTTTTTCTTTGATTAGTGTTGAAAACTACTGTTCCTGGATTGATCAGCTGAAAGATGGATGGTTTTGCACAGTGAAGAATCTTGCATCAGATGAATATTTAAGATAATCCCAGTAATGATTTTAATCTAACATGAATACAAACGAAAACATTAATCACGATAAACTAATAGTTGGTGACTGAAACGTGATTTCCTACAAGTAAGTCTGCTATTTGATGGTAGCAGCAAAGCTCTCAGCATAGAAAATATGTCAAGTCCAAAAGGAAGTGCATGAAAATATTATCTAAGATCCCAAATCAGGATGTTTCTCCATAGGATGGCCTAAAAAATGAACAAAACAAAGCAAAGAAAAGCCTAATATGGATAGTCAAAAGCTGTTTGATTTCTATGTCCCTTAACAACAACATTTAAAATTATTACTGCACATGCTATTTCTCCCAGGTTTCATTTGTAATCTCCATGTGTGCTAATGTGCCAGAAGTGTTTACCTTTTGGGAAAATTTGTGGCCTGAGTTATGCAGAGAGTTAGCTGCCAAGACAGTGGGTCCTGGGCTCATATATTTGTGGCTGCGATTTTCCATGTATTGTGTCCTAGTACCAACTGATCATTAAAAACATGGGACCTATTGAATTAGCATATAATGCATTCCTTCACAGTTGATGGCTCTGTCCTGGGAGATGTGACAGCAAGATCAGTGACCTTGTAGTCTGCCTAAACACCATCTTTCCTACAAGTCCCATTTCCAAAAGCTGGCTGGGACTGGGGGATGCCTGGAGAACCAGGCACATCTCAGTGTTGGAGGGCTGACCACACACTGTCAGAGTGGCTACCCTGACCTTGCAGGTTAAGTGATGAAACTGGGAAACATAATTGGCTTTGCCAAAAGTAAAGCAGGTTTCTAGTCACTGGGACTGCTCTGAGGGCTAGCCACTGTCCCAGGGCATGGCTTCCCCTCCTCTCTATCATGACATGCTGGTTGCCTTCCAGGCGAGGTCCATGTTAGGATGGGTACATCATCTGCATCACAGCTACATTTGGTCTGTCATTCAGGGGTATTTTAGAAAGGGATTTTATTTTTGTTTGCACTTTTGCAGTTTTTTGTGTAAAGGCTGTTTCACTTCCATAGACATGTTTCTCATTTCCAAGATGAATTGAGATCTAATCCTCTAACTTCGCAGTAACAGGTAAAGTTGAACTGGTCATATTTGGCTCTTCCGTCTCACTGGTCTTTGATCATTTTTCTTCCAAATCAAATCAAACCAAGTATTTCCAGAAGTTACCTTGAAATGAGATTTCAGAAAGACTTATTTTTGAAGACATTTTTTAATGACAGAATTTTCATGTATCATGTTTAGATGTAAAAATTTTTTTAATAGCATTTCATTCATGCACCTTTTTTAGAAAAATATAATATTTAGCAGCATATTTGTACATTGTGTCAGATTTTCCTACAAACTGCACATTGAGGCAGAAAAAAGGATGAGATGTATCAGTTAATATTAAGCAGTGTTGTCACACATAAAATAAAAGGAATGGACTCTATCAGTTATGATCATCCTATGGTGATAATATGCAGAATTGCATAGCATGTCAGAGAGCTGCTGCTACGTCACAAAAAATGGTGTATCATGAAAAAGGGAACAACGCAAATCTCTATAGAAAAAATAAAAATATGAAATATAGGAAAGATCTTTTTGAGATGAGAACTATCTAGCTTTTAAAATTTCATGGAGAAATTTTCTTTGCAATTTAGAGAATATCAGAATAACTGGTTGACTCTATTGGCCTTTTCTGACAATCTTACATTGCAAGAAAGTTTTCCAACCTGTTCTCATGTCAAGTGAATGAAAATGAAAGCAGATTTGGGCCCTGTTTCTATATGGTTCATATTAGAGATGGGCTTGAACCAAACCTACTAGATCAGAACATTCCCAGACTTTGAGGAAGTTTGGCTCTGATTTCAATTTTAAAATTCAGTGCTGGCTCCTTTCAACAAGGAACTAAATCATCTGAGCACTGCTTTGGGATATTTGGATCCAGATCAGTACGTTACAGCTGCAGCTGCAGTCCTCATTGAAATCTAGACCTTCTTGAGACCAGTCTAGGGGGGCCTGGAAAACACAAAGCTTGCCCAGCATCTTGCCCCTGTAGGCAGCCTAAGTCAGGGGAATAGTCATGCTCAGTCTTTGCCAAGAAAGAGATCTGTTAGTAGGAGGTACATGGAGACTCCTCACACAGTGCAGTATATCCGCCCTCACAGAAGGGTTATGTATCCCAAATCAGCCACCACTGGAGTTAATTTTGCTATAGTTTGTGGACTCAGTGTGAAATGGGCTGATCTTCTACTGTTGCAGGGTTTGGTTTGTACCCTTGAAAAGCAAATCCTTTCTAGCGGTTTCATTTGACACAGCTTTCAGTGTTCCAGTCCCTGAAGTGTAATTAAGGGCTGGGATGGTGAAGGAGCTGATGGTCAGATTAACTAGCAAAAATTTTAGTGAAAGTTTCCAAAATACTTGATCCTGGAAAATCTGGAGTTGTGAATCCTGGAGAATTGCTGCTGATGTTGATGATAGGCAAAACAGACCTGAAGCTGGTGCTGCTGTTACATTTGGTAAAGTAATTTTTATTTATTTTTTTTTTCTTTAAGTCAGTCAAAATAGTCTAAAATGTTTCTCCCAAGCTGCCTGTGAGACTATATCAAAGCCACTGAAATGCTGAGCCTCTGCAACAAGGATAGCATGTAGTTCAAGGAAAGGAATAAATATGCCTACTGGCCATGGTTGTGTCCTCTCTACCCCAGCACCATGGCAGTGATGGAGTCATGAGAATAGTGATTTCCTCCAAACTCAGTGTGTGTGCACAACGAGATGAGAGAGGATCTCTTGGAGACCTCAGCAGGTGAAATGGACCCCTATCCTATGTCCATTCACTGGATGACTTACTTACCAGTTGTTCAGTAAAATTCTCCATCACTCTTTCTGTGATATAAAGGGAGTAATATGGTTTTTATTCCTTTGTTGCCGGACATCCCTCTTCACTGTCACCGTCCAAGCTGTTGTTCAGCTAGTAAAGCAAGTGCATTTAAATTGTTGTAGAAAACCTCTGTAGTTTGCAGTTACAATGCTTTGTAAGTCGTGTGTGATAAGAAACATATGCCATGTAAACTTTCCATGAACACTGTGATCCTGCTCAGCCCCAAGGATTCCGGGAAACTGAGCATGGCACAGGAACACGACAGAAGACACACTTGGGAAAGGGGGGCAGTATGATCTATGTTTCCCCATATTTCTCAAACCATGCTATTGTTTTTACATCATTCTGTAGCACTGAGTCTGTGTCCATTTTAGCTGTCCAGATTAAATCTGTTCAGTACAGTAACAGTGACTAGCTTTCTTGGTGATATTACATTAAACATGCTTACTCTTAATAGTGCTTTTAAAAATATCTTAACATCATTCTGGTTTAAATATTGACTGCATCAAAAGTCACTTAAAGTAGGTAACTCACTGCAGTGGTGTTTTTCAAAAGGAAGGATTTTGGTCATCTCCAGTTCTTGTTTCAAACAGTTTCTTATTCTTTATGTTAAACAATCACTCCAATTGAGCCTACAGACCTCCAGTATAATTGCAATCCCTCAACCTTTATGAGTCCCAAGAGTTTTATAATGAATTGACAGCTAGTGAACCAATGTGGGAGAAGCTGTCAGATTCTTTAAGGTAGTTGGAATGAAACCTATTCCCCAAATAATAATAACAAGACACCATGTGCCATCACTCATCAAGTCCCTAACACCCAATCTGGTACAGAGCAAAACTTTCAACAAGTTCTTCAAAGGGACTATGATTTGGTTGGTCACTAAGTATTTTATATAATCTTTTGTGGAAGTGTAGGATTTCCCTAAGCATGTGGAGGTGTTACTGACTTACAGAAAGTTGTTCGTGAATTTGCTGAAGGTTGATGGACCATAAAGTGCTCCTTTCTAAGCTGGATCTGCATCTGCAAACAGGCAGTGAGTTGGAGTTTTATTTTTCTATGACTGTTAAATGATCAGTGAAATAGAATATGTAGTATTCCACTTTCTAAATGCCTTAAATCATTTTGAAGCCCCCTTTCACTGTGTATTTTGGCTTTCAAACAGGGTTGATTATGACTAAGAATCACATAATAGTTTTCCTGGGATTCTAATTAGCTAGTCTGACCTCATGTCCTAACAAACTTTGGCGAAAGCCCTTTTTACTCCTTTTCCCAGTGGGACAAACTACATTTACCGAGCTGTTGTTTTGCCACGTTAAAAAAGTTGAAAGGTCTGATATCTTTTACAGTTTTATGGTTCCCTCATGAATGGAAATTACACTAAGATTTGGAATGGAATATTATCCTTACGTTGTAGTCTATGTTAATTTTACAGGGGAAATGAGAGGTATGTGTTAGTCTGATCTTATTTTTGCCAGGCTAACAGTGAAGTAAGCAAAGTACTGGAGATTTGTGTGTAAAAAGCTCACATAGTTAAGACCAGAATCTGCCAAAATCCTTTTTTATTCCTAGGCTGTTAGTCCTACTGTCTGGAATTCCCTCTCTATTTACTACTCTGGAATTCTGTTACTTTTACAGCATTTAAGATTTCTGGGTCTAATGCTATTATAGTTTTACTAGGGAGCAGTCTCTGGAGTAAGATCTGAGTTCAGGATTTGGCTGTCATGCTCCATGACTGTCAGAGTTATTGAAATTCAGCCTAATATTCTATTTATGTCAACTCTGCAGTTGTCTTTCTATCTCTTTTTGGTTTTACCTGGATAAATACGTGATTTTTTTTCTCCCTCCCTTGACTTGACTTACTTTTTCTTTCAGCTCATATTATTATTTTTCATCATCTTTTACAGTTTTGAGTTTGTCTTGAAGTAAAAAAGCCTTAGGGTTACAAAGATTTAAAGACATAAATAAGCCTTAGAACAGTTCATTGGTCTGCTGGGTTGTATGTAGTTGATAAAAATTAGCTCAGCAAGGGTGATTTAGCAGTGCAAAATGATTCATTTGCATAAGGTTCTACAGGCTTACTGCAACATGTAGCATATGTAATCAAAAATCAGCATCAGTCTGAGATAAACACTCTCCTACCCTTGTTATTCTGTTTTGTCTCAGGAATCTTAAGCAGAAATACAGTTTTAGCAGCTTCAACAAATTAAATAAAAATTTGGAAACAAAGGCAGTCTTAAAAATCTGTCAGCAATGATTATCCATTTGTTGTTGTAGGCACAGTTTCAGTTGAAAAAGAGTTCTGCAGTTAAAAAAGGGTTCTAAGAGACCTCATTGAAGACCATGTACATTTGCAAGTTAAATCCTCAGGCATAAAAATGCATTCCACTGGGTTATCCATCTAATGGAAACTCAGCTAAGCAGAAGTATTTCCTCTCAGGTAGAATTTAACACAATCTTTTTATTCACATTGATGTGTAGCTACGTTGGGTGGGCAGTGTGAAATACAACCATGTTGTGTCTTGGAGCACATAACATCATCCAAGACATTGATGCTGAGAACCAAGGAACAGAAACGCTCTGAGCCTCACAAAACACTGACTTGCTGGCCCTAATCCCACAAGGATCTAACGTTCATGCTCCCATGAAGAGACAGTCCCAAAGACCTGAGGGTAAATTAGTGATTTGATCTCTCTTGTATCAAAGAAAGAATACCCAGCACCTTGCAGGATCACAGAAATGTAGCTTGACAGCATGGGACCAGCCTGCTTAAATGAACCCATGTTAAAAGAACAAGAAAATATGGTAGGGAGGGGCCAGAATAAACAATTGGAGATGGCTGAGAAGAAAAAGGCGTTTATTTTCTTTAATTTGCTTGTCTAACTCTATTTTGACTCGAAAACTTCTGCACTAATATCAAAGTAAACTCAGAATGTTTGTGCTGGCACTATTACAGTTGCATCAGCTTCATTTTTTTTTTTATTGTCAAGCTAAGAATCAAGCTTGCAGCCACACAAATCTGAACCTCTTCTGAAAAGTAAGGAATATTAATAAGTATGGATATAATTGGAAAAATTCCTTGTTCTTTTCTCAGAATTTCCTGCTTTTGGGATTACACCACTGAAATTTTGAAACTTGAGAAAGGGAGGAGGTCAAGTGCATGGAATAGCCATGACACTGGATGTCATTGCATTCCCAGGAGATGAGAGACTGTGATTTTCAAAATTCCTGTCCTGCATGGAACATGTCAGACATGTTAGGTTGTTCTCCAGATTGTGGAAAAGTTTGCACATCTTGGGCTGTTTGCTAGTTTAATTTTTTCTCTGATCATAAAAGAAATTCAGTCTCAGGTCCAAGGATACAAGAAAAATGTCCAAGGAAACAAGTCTTTTCAGAGGAATATATTCCATAAAGAAATTCTTCATGAGCTGTACTTACTATATAAAAGGCCAAAGGATCTTGTCCCTTACACATGCCTGGTTCTGTTTGGTTCAGGCAGAGTTTAGACAGTGTGATTTTAATGTTTACTGCTGTTGATACCAGAAGGAATCCCAATATTACTGACCTCAGTGATACTGTGAAACCTTGGGCAGGAAGGACATTGGTGGGTGATGATCTTTTCCTTTCCCTTCTCATTACCCTCCTTTACTGTAGCATTTTGAAAATGGCTGCTTGGTCCCGGATTTACTAACAAGGATTTCACCTTAGAGATGAACCCCTATTAAGATATTGAGCCCAATAGCTCAGCATAGCCCCATTCCTGGTTCCTGCAGCCCCCACAAAATTGGATGTGGGAATGGCACTGTAAGCAAGGAAGGGAAAATGGTACTCATCTGTCTCAGTTAGGGCATGTAGTCCTGCCAGCAGCACCAGTGCACCTCTGCAGCAGGAGGAGATAGATTTATGGTGGAGGTACAGGCATGCAGTGTACAAGACAAATATTACAGATACCTCAAAATCACAGTAGTATCCATATCTTACAATCTGGTATTGTTACTTTGTAGTCATGGGACTGGACTATCACCTGCTAGGTCATTGTATTTTACACAGTGATACAATTTCATGCATGACAACAGATTATGTTGTGGTCAGAGATGGCAAAGTCAGTGTTTCTCCTCCCTATGGGGTGAAATCCTGCAGTGAAGCACATTAATTGTTGAGATGCCCCAGCAACATGGAGATGAATTTTGCCAGGATACAATGGTACCTTGTGATGAGTGAGAGCCAGTCTCCAGAACTGCATGTCTCTGCTCCAGGTCCATCTCTTTCATCTGTCTGGAAATCACCGAAGAGAGGATTGATGAGGTGGCTGTGGCAGTACAGTCAGATAATCATCACTTCCTTCCCTGTGGGCAGAGACAGGGCTCTAGTCCAGCCATTTGTCTTGCCTGGCTGTACATTGGCCTGGGTGAGGGACAGAGCACCTCCTGACCAGGAAAACTAGGCTGATGTGCACCAGACAGAGAGGCTTGCTGCTCCTCCCCACTGCTGTTAAGGCCACCTACCCTCTCATGAGGAAAACAATACAGCTGGATAGCATGGGGACATGAGGAAGGCAGAGAGGTGACAGACTTTCTGTGGACCAAGCAAGGGGCTGGCGATACAGCTGGAAGGAGTCTGCAGGTTGCCTAGCCTGGTTCCAGTCCACAGGGCAAGGCAGACTGCCCCTTGTCATTGGTTACACCTCCTTTGTCTCCACTGCACCTCCTGGACCAATTTCATCCATGTTTCAGCTCCATTTGTCATCACATTCATCATCTCTGTGTATGAAAAAACAAACTGGCAAGTGACTGCCATGGAAAAAAAACCAGTTTTTCAAATGAGAGTTGGGAGTTTTGAGACAGCAAGAAACTCATTTGATATCTTGTCAAATGTCCTCTTTTCAGCTGTGGCTTCAGGGCTAGCTTAACGGGGGGCATTCAGGACCTCTGTGCAACTGATGAATGACATGCTTTTAAGGAGACCATTGGAAATGTATCAGTAAATGGCACCAGTTCTCTGGAAAACTTTTAGCAATGCAAATTGAGATACTTTTTTTCAGAGTTTTCTGGACTTGATTCTGATTTCCTGTTAATGTGATAGGGATGTGCTGGTTTTATTTCAGAGGCATACACTCTAGACCTCTTTTTTTTCTTTTTTTTCTCAGGATGTTTCCCAAATTGCCTGGTTGAAGAAGAGTATTTACATTTGCTCTTTTTTTGTTCCTAATTCAAAGCCTACTTCACTTAATCTTCATAGTTTGTATGTCATAACCTTGCAGCTGCCAAACGAAAGACCTGATGATGCTTTACATGTACATAACTTCTTATTTTCAGTGCTGCTCCTGACTTATGGGAGGAACTCCTGACTGTGAAGACTTTTTCTGCCACTTTTTCCAGACTGTGTATTCCAGATCTGTCCACATTATGGCACATGAGTCACCCAGTGAGTGTCTAACAGGACATTTGTGTTATGTCTACAGCAGAAAAAGGACTTCAGCGGTTTCACATGAGAAAGTTGAATCTTAAATGTGGGTGGAAAGAAAAAGTAAAGAAAAGGGATAAAAAGATACCACCAGATAGGTATAAGGTATGCATTCTTTTTCTGCAAATGATATTCTTATGCAAATAAACCACATTTTCAAAGACACTTCTTGTTTTTTTTTCCATATTTTCAATGGATCACCTTGAACAAAAGCCATCTTATGAAGGAAAAAGAAAACAGAAAACAAGTCTGACTGTGAGTAAATCTGGTGTGGCAATGATTCATCCTAGTATCATCTTAGTCAGATACTTTGCCTCAGCTAATCATAACCCCATGATTGTTGTATACATGCATGAGTGTATTTATATAAATATACCTATTTATTTATGATCACTCCTATTGGAATTAGAGATGAATGCATCATCTCTCACACACGCCACATACTAGTCTGTAAGACCCTGTTCCATCTTTAAAATGCATTAGTAATTCTACGATGCTGCATAATTACATCTAACACCACTTACATGCTTTTCTGAATCCAGTTGCAAGAACCTATTTCTACCCATATGGAAATCTGTTGAAAGACCAGCTCACTGTTGCTGATGCAGTCCCACTCGAGAGCTTTACCACTGTCTACATCTAGTGAAGCCCAAGATTTTTTTTTTTGAACACTTGAAACAGAAATACTGTATTCAATACTGAAACATAAACAGAGTTTGTGTCCATATCTAGGGAAGTTGTTGGTAGAAGAGGACTGTACAGCCAGTGGGTACCCCTTATTCAGAAGGGTTTATGAAACCTTTGTCCCACTTTCTACACTATGAAAGCAAACCAGGCCCTTCTGCTCCTTCGATCAAACTGCTGAAAATAAGTTACTGGGGACCCTGTGGGATTTCTCCATCCATCATGCACATCTGCAATAAGGGAAAAAGTAGGGAGTTATGAAAGCCTAGTGGAGAAAGGGAAATAAAATAATTTGTCCCAGTGTGAAATTAGAAAGGACCAAAAGATATTTGTGCTGGGTGTGTTTGACATGTTACTTTAAGGGCTCTATGCAATCTAAATAATTACTGGGTTACAAACATGACAACCCTTGTTGTCCACATTTTATCTCACCTTTTGGTTTTTCAAAGGGGTTCAAAACCATAAAGAACATACTATTCTTCCGCACTCTGTAATGTTTATGTTTGGAAATAAGATTAGAAATCTTCAAATGAAAGTAAGTTTTATTTCAAGGAGATAAAATTGCTTATTAAACCTGCCCTTAAATCCAACTGCCTGACCAAACCCTAAGTGTTGCAAAGTGTAAACATTTCTATGAGCTAGAGTTTTCTGCTACTTTCACTGCTGCAATTGCCAAGCTATTGTTAGGCAATAGGTGTAAGTGTATGAGTATATGGGTGGCTGTGTTTGTAAAGAATGCTTAATACCCTTTATACAATCCTTTTAAGTTTCAGCACTGAATAGAACAAATTCTCTCATCTGTTTGTTCTTTGGTCAAACTTTGACTCACACTACTTTACAGAAATGTTCCTATTTTTTTTCAAGAGTCCTGAAGCTATCTATCAAAATGAGTACTTTTTTTCTAAGAAAATTCCCTTTAGAAAGAAGGAAGTAGAAGAGAACAAAGGCGGACAGCCTGTGACAATGACTCATTATGTTCCTTATAAATTATAGCTGTGAAGTTAATGCAAATTGTTTCTCACAGTTTCAAAACCCACTATAAAACAATAACTTAAGGCAATAGAAAGAGGATCACCTAGAGAAATAATGTTTTTTTCCTAATTTTTGTAAACATAGAGAAGGGTTCAACAAAGAGTAGAATTATTTGGAAAGCACTTGAAGATGCACTAGTAGATTGATTTCATGTTGTAGCATGCAAAACTAAAACAGAATCAAACTTGAACTTGTGGCTCTTGTGGTATTTATTAAGATGAAATTTCTGTAATTTGTTTGGCAAGCTACCATTACATGGGGCAATACTAACCAGGAAAAAGTCTGAAGCCTTCAGGAAAAGCTGCAGATATTCAGCCTCTAGAGTTCAGTCTGCTCTGACAAACAGAAGTACCTTCATTCTCCATGTAAATAGTGAACTTGATGGCATACTTGGGCTGCAGGAGGGCAGAAGACTTCAGCACACACTGATCATTCAGCACAACACCTTGTTGGAGGGAAATAGAAAGGCTTATGTGCTCTTGGTGTGCTTATTAGCCCAGGGTTCACTTGCTCTGTTATTATTTCTGTCAGGAATGGGAGAGTATCCAGAGCCAAATGTGCACACTTGCTTTGCTGTGTGGCTTGCACATTTGCTCTGCTTCCAGAAGCAGATCGGGTAAAAGAGCTGTTGATGCGTGTGGCATGAATCTCCTTCCCCTAGCTGCTGTGCTGGTGTAGCATCTCAGACATCACTTCAAAACAAAGATCTCCACAGCTAAAAGCACAAGCCATTATAGTTCCTATTCAAAAGACTACAGTCTACAATGAACCAATGCCCTCTGTAGAGTAAATACTGTGAAGGTATACCTAACGTTCAGTGACTAGCAGATGGTGGCCTTACTTGATCTGCTCTACAGTCACTTGTGGGTGTCTCTCAGAGGAGAAGGGTCTATTAAAAATTGCAGGCAAAGAGTCTTAGTCTAGAGTCCTTTGGAGTTCAAGTCTGTTACTCCTAAACACGTCTCTTAATTGTGCAATGCAGCCACATCATTGCTATACTGGAAATCTCTTTGTTTACAAAATCATTTTTTATGTCTTAGTTCTCTTTGAGGGTGAGAAAACAAATTTGGAAACTTTCCCAATGTACCTTAAAGAAATGTCTTAACTATCAGCATGAGCTAGCTGAGTCACACCAAAGTCACAATGTCCCAAGGCATACATTACAGCCGTACTTTACAGAAGAAGCATTTTAAAAGCATTTGCACTGGTGCATGTAAAGATATGTGCATACAACCTTCATTACAGTTGCAAACAATATGCTTTAAGGATTTATAAGGGTGAACTCATGCAGATCTGGCTTTTACAAATCCTTTAGTATTGTGACTGAATTCTAACAGTGTATCATAAGGGATATTTTCCTGTTATTTCAAGAAGTCAAGGTCCTTTAACTTTATCTTTCCATGAAATTACAAAGAGTTCCCTTGAAGCCATACCTTATCGCACATCCTGGCCTGCATGGAAGCACTCACTCCTGATCATTACCCACTAAAAGGTCTTTTGAGGAAATGATTTGAACTTTTGATCCTGGCAAAACTGTTTGATACCAAATATTTTATATCCTATGTGTATTTCTCTAGTGTAGCATTATTAATAATTCTGCTTCTTCCACCAGCTTCTTCAGATGCTCATTTTTTAGATAACAACTCCCCAAGAAATGACTTTTTTTTTTTTTGTTAAGATAAAATATTAATGTCCTTCCTGTGTTTTCAGAGATATAACAGGGGGCTAGATTAAAAGAATATTATTTGAATATTATTTCTACAGGTAGTAATGAGAAAGTCATGTCTCTACTAGCTCTCCAAGCTTTGGGCCAGATTGTCATTCTACCTATTCTATCTCCTAGCCCTCTGTCATGCCCTACACCCTGTATCCATATGAGTCTGCCTGGGGGCTAAGTAGGCAGAGTTGGACTCCAGTTTTACCTTGCCATCCTGGATGGTGAAATAATGCTGGCTTAAATTCGATAATGCCCCATGGGAAGTGAGGGATTAATTTCTGCAAAATCAGCCCTCAGCATGTCAACAGATATGTGAGCTTAGGGAAGACAGTTTTCAGAAGGAAAATAAAAAGGCAGAGTCACAGAATATGCTGAGTTGGAAGGAACTCGCAAGGACCATCGAACCCAACTCTTAGCCCTGCACAGGACCACCCTGCAGAGTCACACCATGTGCCTGAGTATCATCCAAACACTTGTTGAACTCTGTCAGGCTTAGTGCTGTGCCGGCTGCCCTGGGGAGCCTGTTCCAGTGCCCAACCACCCTCCGGGTGAAGAACCTTTTACTAATATCCAACCTAAATCTCTCTGACACAACTTCAGGCCATTCCCTCGAGTCCTGTCACTGGTCACCAGAGAGAAGAGATCAGTGCCTGCCACTCCTCTTCCCCTTACAAGGAAATTGTAGACTGTGATGAGATCTCCCCTCAGTGTCCTCTTCTCCAGGCTGAACAGATCAAGTGCCCTCAGTTGCTCCTCGTACGCCTTCCCCTCAAGGCCCTTCACCACCTTCATTGCCTTCCTTTGGATGCTCTTTTAATAGGGAACATACAGACAGAGCACATGATAAAACATCTCTTCTTAGTGACAATACTGAGCTGCCATCCTTTTCTATACACTCCAGCCTAACAGAGGGGCAAGGTGGCTTCAATCAAGAAAGCTGTATATCCTTACCTCTGGGTGGTAGTGAAGAGATACTGGGGCAGGAAGAGTGAATGACTGACTGCACCTGTGCCATTTCTATCTTTTGTTAACATACTCTTTCTTTGGTTCCTATTCCACACAGTTCCTGACCATCTCTTTGTACTTGACAATAAGTGGAAGAGATGTCAGAATGTGAGTTATTGTAAATGGTTGCCTTAATGCTCCCTGCTGAAGTAATATTCCCTCCTACAATGTTTTGACAGTAATTCAGTAATTGTTTGCTGAGTGGGTTACTGTTTCTTCAGAGGAAAAAGAAAAGTAGATACCTCTTACATTGTGCTGCTTATCCTCAAAATGCATCACTGAAATTAACTTCTCTGATGACCTAACTGAAGCTGGCTATCAACTTTCAACAACCGTCAGGCAGGTCTGGCTCAGTAAGGCTGCGTCAATCAATGGGTTTCAACCATCTTCCTGCCATTCCAGGAGTCTGCAGGGCAGCTGTGTAACTGGGTCATACTCTCTTCTTGGTTTTGCTCAGATTTTGCTGCTAAACCCAACAAGTTTCCAGACAAATATTCATTGTTATTCCTGCACTACATTCTATTGCTTTGTGTTGCTGCAGTTGGATGACTGTGCTCTGTGTTCGCTTCTAGCATAGCCTCCATACTCTCTCAGCAATGTCATGTTTATAATGCTGTTAGTAATCAGAGTAAGATGAGATGAGGGAGTTTTTGAGGCTGGCTTTGAGGATTCTTAAAAAAAAATAATGACACTACCAGCAGCAGCTTCAGTTCCCAAGAAGTGTGTTATCATGTCCAGACTCCCATCTGCCATGATCTCATGGTCAGTAAAACGTGCCAAGGACAAGGGAAAGAGGCACAGCTCTGGTTACGATATGGAGAGCATGTGACAATATCTCTTGGCACAGAACTGCAGAGTGTGCTCAATGACTATTGCTTTACCTCTTTAATATGCCCTGGCTACAATGACATATGTATGTGCAGTATAATATGATCTCAAAAGGTTGTAAAATTTGTTGAGTGAAGAAGTGAAAAAACAAGAGAACACCTGGATCCTTCCTTAGTGTCTGATCCTGCACACCATTCGTCTGAGCCTCAGTGGGACTGATTCACCTGATCTGAATTTCATTCCAAGCAACACTTTTTCATACCTTTATTCTACCTGCTGTGTAAGAACTATAGGGTAATATCTGACAATACAAGGGAACCAAAAGGTGGGTTTTTTCTCTTACAGCTTCCCACAGGTCTACACTTCTCTGTTCTCTCTGGAAGGATGACCAATTATAAGAAATATATTAATCTGTTTTTATATGTGCAAAGCAGAGTAGTCAGTGGTAGTGAGACAAAGCAGGAATAATTTATAAAAAAATATATGTCAAAAAATTACTCAGATCATTCAAACAGATGCTATAACTCTGCTTACTGGCTTGAATTTCTGTTCATCTCCTTTATTTGTTTAATTTCACACATGATGATAAGAGGCAAATATCAATGTCTTCCCTAGGAACTTTGTGCAATTAATAGAACTTAATCTGGAGATGAATCTGGATCTCAGCACCTTTAGAGAGGTATGAGTAGTACTAAAAATTAACCCAGAGTCCTCTTTTTTTCTTTTCATTTGAGACTGAAACAAAGAGAAAAAGGTACTTGGGGTCCTCCTCTCAGCCTCCTGACAGAAAAAAAAAAGAAGAAAGAAATAGCAGTGGAGGTGAGGAGTAGAGGGAAAACAGGATCTGTGAATGGTAAGGTGGATACAGCATAATATAGCATGCGGAAGAATGAGTGAGTGTTTGTGTTTTAAATGTTCCCCAGTGCAATAACAGCTCTACTCTAGTACAAGCAGCACCCTGAAGACCAGTCCCACCTTTCTATTTCATCATATACCTGCCAGACAGTGACAACACTAGTCTTAAGAATGGGCAGCATGCATGCATTTGGCCTGTGAGTTGTTTATTTTTTTTTACCTCACTAGAAATATAAGCTCTAATAAATGTTTCCACATCTCATTTGCCAAGATCAGAGCTGCAATTCAGCACAACCTTTAGCAGACTACACTGCAGCAGAGCACATGCTTAAATTGCTGTAGAAATGAGATCAAATTTCCTTCCTCCTCCACCTCTATACTTTGTCTTTGGGTTTTTTTCTCACTTAGATGATTAAATTTGTTAATTTTCTCTTCCATATATGTATAGCCTTTGAATGTCTACTTTCATGCACTTGGAGGCACATTAAAGGGAGAGCTGCTTTGTTTAGGGCTGCTGATTTGAAATAACTTATAAGAAAACTAGAACTGAGCAATGTTTTTTCTTATAAATTATTTATTTTTCCAAAATATACAATGTCAGAAGATCTGAAACAGGATTTGGCATGATTTTATGCATAGTTTCGTTTGACTTTTGCATCTTCTTCTCTTAACTTCTGAAATAAATTTCCTGAGGTTTTGTTTCTTTTTCTCTTGAAGCAGTAGCAAATTTCAGCATTTGTCTACATTTAATGCTACATTTTAAAGGGATAAGAAAATTCAAAGAACAGTTAAAAATCACCAAGCTGAAAACAAAACATCCCATTCTGAGTTGAATGATGGTGCCAGTCAATAGGAAACATTTTTGTTGGTTTTTTCCTAGTAAAAAATGTAGTTTTGTAATAAACCAAAACAAATGAAAAATTATTTTTTCTTGAAATAACTGAAAATTGAACTTTTGAAAGCTGTGATTGAAACCACACAAGTAAGTTGGGAAAGGAAAGATATATTTTGATGCAGATAAACTATCAGCGACCAATCCAATATTAGTGGTCAGCCATTGGATGAAAATGAGTGGGATTTATTTAACTTAGGTTCAGCAGCTAAGATTCTGCTGTCTAAACCTGAACTAGTCCCCAAAATGGCATGAAATAAACAGCTTTTGGAACATGCATGACATCAGCTCTCTCCAGTACTTTTGTAGGATGCTATTGATCAGAAGTCTTTACTTCTTCCCTTTGGTGGTAAAAAGGGACCAGTGGCACGGCTTAAATTTGTACAACTCAAGCGAAGTTGAATGGGGTGTACTGCACCAGTTATGTCTCTCCAAAAGTCTTGCCCAATGCAGCTAAATTATATTAAATAGAATGATTTTGACATTCATCAGACATCTTGTCTTTTTGCATGGATGGTCAGGAAATCCAGATCCTAAAACAACAAGCTTCCTAATCACACAGGAATACAGAATAAAAAGTCCCCTTTGCAAGATCAGAGCCAGTTCTACCAGACCTTATAGTGCTAAGTCAGATCAGTCAAGTAATAATTAACTTTAATTGGCACACCCACAAACTGTAACATTTATCCAGTGCAGATGAATGATTTGAAAGTCATGGGCATTCTTATCTTCAAATGAAGAGAGCAAAGAAAATAAACTTTAAGCAATATTTCTAATATTATCATTGCTATTTTAGTATGACTAAGACCAGACAGAGGAGTCCTGGCAGGAACTAGTGTTGCATTTTAATGTCTGGTCCTTGCAGTATAACTAAGGATGAGCATTGCTTATCTCTAAAATGATCCTTACTATGTGTTATCATACCAGTTGTCAAGGGCTGATAGAGCTCTTGAGGGAACTGGACTTTGGGGACCCAATTAGTTCTTACCTGGCTCTCAAGCATATGGTCAGAAACTTGACTCAAGTGGAGCTACCTGAACTGTGTTTTTACTGGTCTCCTGCTCTTCACTGTGCTTCAAAAAGGACAATGTATCTGTTTACACAGAATTCATATCTGATCTAGGCTTTAACTGCACTGCTCGGTGACATAAGCTCAAAAAGCAGTTTTAAATATTGCATTTAAAGCCAAACCCAAGTACGAGATAGGCAGCCACTGAATGAATACCCTTGCAAAAGAATAATTTCATTACAGTTATGAGTAGTGTTATGTGTCTTCACCAAGATCTCCAGTGGCAGCAATTTGCTGCTGGGTGTAGAAGGATGGGACATAAAATACGTCGACAAAATCAAAGAGAAAAATACAAATACTAAAACAACAAACAAAATAAGCCAGAGAAAAGAGACAAGAAAACACAAGAATAAATCAGTGTGACTGGAATGGTCTTGTTGCTGTATGTTGTATGGAACTGGGCAGGACAATAAGAAAACCACACAAGTGTATTTAGAAGAGAGCAAGCGGTATATGTCCTGAGTGGACTGGGAAGGATACACTGGTTAATAGCATAGATAAACTGCCTTTATGGGAACAGATGAGCTGTGATGGGTTTTTCAGTATGTTTTCTCTAACAGTGCAGGGTTCCAAAATTTTTCCTCTTAGTGTTGCAATGTGCTTTGCTGAAAATATCTGAATGCCAGTAAGACTTGACTATCATACTGTATTTTTTATTTTGGACAGAATGCACGTGGCAGTGCAAGCTTATTTAAGTAAATAATTTTTTGTAGGAATATTTTGATATAACTTTTAAGCTTCAAAACTGCAGAAACTTCTATTAGTGTAATACTTTTTTCCCTGTGAAAGAACCTCTAACATTTTATTTTCTCAGCCTTCCCCTTTTTCTTCATCAGTCACTTGGATTCTAAGAGCTTCTGTATATCTCTAAAGTCTCAATGAAAGGAAGTGAAAGAGTGAGAAGAGAGTGGCAAGACTGAAGAAGACAGCTGTGGTTAGAAAGAAGAGCTTGGACAAACCAGCGAAAGTGACATAAAGACAAGGATGAACGAGTGGCTGGTTTGTATTGATTCAGGTTAGAGGAGAAAAGTCTCGTGGGGTGTTATTATGCAAACTCACAAGCTCTCGGTGCAGAGTGTGATGAAAAGACATAAAGGTGGGGTCTGCCAGTGCCAAAAAAGAAATCTGATCCCAAACCTTTCAATTCACTACTGCTTCTTTTATTATTTTTCCTTTTTTTGGTGTTTGTTAGAAATAACTTGCACACAAACTGTGAAGAAAACAGAAACTTTCTCTTAAGGTTAGAAATTAATCTTTTCATAACAATCTTTGAGATGGAAAATGAACAATGACACATTTTGGCAAGAGTTGACAGGACAGATACAGCAAAGAAATACTTTCCACTGTGGGAAACTACGAATGTTTAACTTCAGTAATCAGGGTTTTGCATAATGAACTGACAAGGAGAACTTAGTGGTATGACAAGAGACAAAAATATCTTGTATGCTACTAAAGCAATGAACGGTATATTTGACCTACCTCTTTCAAAGTAGAAGAACCTTATCAGAAAGATTCACTTCTTACATGAAAATTTATGGTGTTTCTTTTAAATTCAAGGAACCAATCTTTGTTTCCCAGCACAAGAAAATCAGAATTTTTGTCTGCTCTTGAACGTAGGCCAGTCTGTGCACTTTCTTCAGAAAAGAAACGGACAGGAAAACACTGATTTAAATAATATCCTTTATATCTGTTGGCATAACACAAAACGTTTTATGTCCCAGACTTTACTTCTTTGTTTGAAGTTAACCAGCAGCATATAACTTTCAAAAGCTGGCTGTACGATCTTCCTTTAGAATTCTGGGGAGATTTCTTCAAATTGACATGTTTTAGCCTGTGCTTTGCTTAGATTTGTACATTGTTGGTATGTGTGTACACCCTTGTACTACACAGGGACATACAGTGCTTGATTATAAATGCTCATCAGAAGACCTGCTTAACACAGGCATGTGCACAAGTAAACATGTATTGTAGAGGCAGCAGAGACCAAGGTGTGAGTATTTGCCCAGATGTCAGGTGCTGCTGAATTTTAATCCTGGGTCTGGCATGGATTTGCTGTGTAGCCTGTGGCAAATCACATAATCTTCCTGCCTCAGAGTCCCCACCTGTGAAGTGGGAATAATAACACTTACAGTTTTGTACCTCACAGGCTGTTTTGAGGATTAATGGATGTCTGAGAAGTGCTTTGTACAATGGATGTTCTGGCTTTATGAGGAGGTATTTTGACTGTGTCTGAGTAACAATTTGGATCTTTGTTTTGTACTTTTCAGGAGCAATAAAAGAATAATTTGTAGAAAATAGCAGCACCATCCTAACCATTCTCTAGGTGTAAAAACCATTGCTCTGTTTACATCTTCTTGTGTATGGAGTTCTTGTACACAGGTTCTACTATTAGCACCAGTGAAAGGCCTCACCTGGGAAGGCATTTTTTACTTGCAAATTGTTATACCAGACTCACAGATTTTGAATAAAGACTTGAAAAACTGGTCAATCATCTAGTTTAAGTTTCTGTGTACTAAATTCTCCCTTTCTTGCTGCAGTTGCCCCTCTATTGCATGTTGGTGTAACCTAGGCCCATGGTAATTATTGAGAAAGGACATGACTTTTGAGAAAGTACAATCCTGGCACAGTGCTAGGGTTAGCAGAAGAAAAGGGAGTAAGAGTGCTGAAAGATGCACTGGTCAGATAGGAATGCAAAAGGGAAACAGAGCCCATTCTTTAATAGCATTCCATTGCCATGGTGGGAGAAGACAGGATTGTGCACAGGCAGACCCCAAGCACTCTGAGCTGCCTATGGTTGAGGTAGGGATGAAATGCATTTGCCTACCATGGCAGGCTACCCAGGCACCAGGGCCAGTATTGTTGGAAGGTGCTCATGCCTACCTCAGCATGCCTGCTCTCACTCCCAGAGTACACGTTACCTCCTCTGTGAACCACTGAAGGCAAAAACAACTGTCAGAAGTGGGGGGTTATTTTCAAAGCCATCTGATCTTGCTACTGTAGGGATAGCATGCTGATATCTGGAAAGATGCGGTAGAAAGTGGGGGTGGCAAACATGAACCCCTTCCACTGGTGTTTCTGTTCAAGTCCTCGTCTTGTAAAAGTAGGACTTCAGCCTGAGTAGGAGTAGTAGAATCTAGTCCCTTTCATGGAAAAAGAGGTAATTCTCCATTACCTGCAACCATGAAGAGTCACTATCGTCCCTACAGAGTGGGTGTAAAATACTATCGGTCTGATTGGTACATCCACTTTTAGCTCACTTGGCACAGTCTAAAATGACTACAAAGCAGCTTGTAAAAGGCTGGAATTATTGACGGTAGAATCACAAAAACACTCAGGTAATTTTTTTCTCATTGTAGCTGTGGACCTCAAAAAGCAAACAAAATCCCCTTAGCACACAAAATCTGGTCTTATAAAGGCTCTCATTACTGAACACTTCCTAAAGTTGCCTTCCTAACTAATTGCTGTTGAGCAAAGACAGAACTATGTGACCTATTACTTTGAAGTGTACTCTGCACTAAGAGAAAGGGTGTTTTGGCAATATAGTGGCTAACAAGACTTTAAATAACTCTTTACTAGAAATGGCCAGGGAAAAATGTGCTAGCCAGCAGTGACTAAAAGTCAGAAGACTTATGAGTCTCTAGTAATAAATCAAAACTTTTTTTGAGACGTCAAAGTATTTAATTTAAAAACATTGAAATCTTCTTTGCTCATGTGAGACTTAAAAGTAGGGTTATCACTATCTGTTATGTAATGCATTTGCTAGGTGTATTTCATTTTCCTAAGCCAAACAAGACCAGTAAGAAATGCCTCCAAAGAGAAGCTGGCTGGCACAGTAATTGTGAGTTAAGATGTATTGTGATGCTTCTGGATCAAATCCGTCCATGGTTACTTGGTTCTGAAGCAAAAAAAAATTTATTCTGGCATGATGACTTTGTTTACAATGTAGATTATTTTTTCAATAATAAATCTAATTTTCTTTCCACATCCCTCATCCCAAACCTGGGAGATATTTTCTAATAAGTAATAAATTCAGTTAGCAATATTTGTCAAAGTCTTAATGTTTCCTCCAAGCTTGAAGAATAAATGCCTATTTTAGACTAATAAAATTCATGAGGATGGAATATGTTTATCCAAGTTTGTGGTCAGTGAATATTTCCTTTGCAACAAGCTGTATCAACAACACCTCTGGACTCTGGAGAAACTGAAAGGTAGCTAAAAGATAGGGGAAATAAATTCCACCATCACCTGGCACACTTCATGGTGTTTCATGATGTGTCATATCCGGCCCTTTTAGCATATATTTCAAACTAATGAGAAATCATTGCTGAGATTCTGCTACGGTTTTCAAGTGAAAAAATAATGCTGCTTTTATATAGTTCTCAGGGGTTAAGTGGTCCATGGAAGCACAAGTGTCCCATGTAATCAACCTAGGAAACACTAACATATCAGAAAGTTTGTGAAGAAATAAGAAAACTTGATGAGTTTGAGATTTTGGAAGCCATGATAAAGCAGCCCATGCTCAGAGGAAAGTCTTTCCCTCACTGTCTTTTCCTTGTAGGAGAGGACATGAGTCAGCAGACAGATGGGAAAACTTGAGCCAACTCTCAGTCCTCAGAGTGCAAAAACCTCTGGAAATCAAGGACACAACTACTGAGAAGATCTTTTCTCTCTGTTTCCCCACCACCTCTCTCCCTTACAGACATTCACTCACAAGAGAGTTTTTCAGTTGAACTTGAGCTTTTGCTTAAAGGGAATAAAAGGGTTAAAGAAAAATCAATAAAGACCCGATCAGAAGCAGATTAGCATCAAACAAATTTAAATCTCAAAATAATTTGCCACATCTAACATCTGGTGCTTGGCAACATTTGAATGAACTGCAGAGAGAACAAGAGGAGAGATGTGTTCCTATCTGAAAAACAGCCTTGAAATCAGGAGGCAGCCCCAAAAGCACAAAACATTCCTTTCTTCCTTTCTTCCTTTCTTCCTTTCTTCCTTTCTTCCTTCCTTCCTTCCTTCCTTCCTTTCTTTCTTTCTTTCTTTTTCTTTCTTTCTTTCTTTTTCTTTCTTTCTTTCTTTCTTTCTTTTCCTTCCTTCCTTCCTTCCTTTCTTTCTTTCTTTCTTTTTCTTTCTTTCTTTCTTTCTTTCTTTCTTTCTTGCTTTCTTTCTTGCTTTCTTTCTTTCTTTCTTTCTTTCTTGCTTTTTCTTTCTTGCTTTCTTCCTTGCTTTCTTCCTTGCTTTTTACCCGCTTGTCTTTCTCTCGGGAAAGGCAGGCGGTGGTGACTTGGAGCTGGGTGTAAATGCCCTGTTAAAACTCATGGACAATAATGTATCTCCAGGGTTTTGTTTTTGTCTCAGCGCTAGCTCCCAGCCAATGTTTCATTCCTGCTGTCCTATCCTGTCTGACCCTCTCCCTGCCTCAAAGAGCCGTAAATCAGGTTTGGAGGCAGGAAAGAAAAGTAAGGCTTGCTGTAGAAGGTGAAGGTACTGAAAGGTGGGTGCTACAACCCTTCTGCTCCAGACTTCTGCTCTGTGGCATGCAAACACGGGATAAAGTAGCTAAAGCCCCATTTTTGTCCCTGCAGACCACTGGGGTACAACACCACAGTCATTTTGCTCAGCTGCAGCTGTTCCCACATGCTCCACTCAGCTCATTTCCTCCAGCACCTTTCCCTCCTTATGCCCGAGATCACCGCGGGGTATTTCAGCAACCTGGCTGAGTGGCATGGATTTGTAAGCAGTTGAGTCTGCACAACTGAGGGGGTGGCAAGTTACAGCCAAGAGGGCAGAAATTAAGTGTGAGTGAGAGCAGGACTCTTGCAAGCACGTTTTGCTGCCAAAAAAAATAGTAGACAGAGGGACTGCAGGGCACTGCAGCACCCCTGGGCACCTCAGCAAAGGATGATGCAAAAATCCTGTGTGCTAAGCAGGAAGCCACCAAGAGGTGGTCAACAGGCAGCAGCGGTGGCAGTGAGGTTCTGGAGGAGCCTGCACAGCAGAGCAGCAGTGTATGAGTCAGGTTTGCTAAGGAAGCACTCTGTCTACCTGCAGTCTAGCTGTGAAACAGCCAGCAAGGCACAGTCTTCAAAACACAGCCTTGAGGAGGAAATTATTGCAGTTCTGACACCCACTTTTCATGTATAGTAGTGAGTAAGGCATCAGTCTGGAAAGAGGGAGGCATAGCTCCTGTGCCTCCTTGGTATGGGGAGGGATGGAGACTGCACAAGAGTGAGTCTGTCTGGCTATCAGGCCATCACTGCAGCAGAGGCAGGGATGTGTCCTCAGTCCTGGTGAAGGTGCACAGCCACAAAAGGCAGCTCGTGCAGTTTGTTTGTTGGAAAGAAAAAAGTTCAGGAAGCGGCCTGCATGGTTGTGGGGAACAGTTTGTATGGCTTCAGCTGTGGTGTCTCATGTTCCAGTCCTTTCACAACTTGTGTTTCAACCATTCTCAGATATGAGCTGTTTGATCAGGCTGGTTTTCCTGGGCTGTACTGCAAACCTGACGTGAGGCTAGAGTACAGTTCATAATATTCTTTTTAACACGTTTCCATTCACACAAGCAAGAAAAGTTGCAGGAGGTCTTGGCAGGGCTATAACCAAGTTTTACAAAAAGTTTCAGCACAACTATTTTCCTCATATATGCAGTGTTTGGCTCATTGTTTTGCTATTATTAGGGCTATCACTCCAGTGACTTCAATGAAAGGACTCCTGGGATGAATCTGGCCCACTGAATTAATCTTAATGAGGCACAGAAGAAACTACCAGCTTAAGGGGGGGTCATTATGTTATGAAAGAGTTAACACCCTTTGAAGGATTTCAGGAACACACCCTTTCCTTGTCTGTTTGTTTTCTACTCCATAAAGCCTCCTTGCATTTCTCTCCCCTTTCTGTGCCAACCACTGCAGCCCAGCTACAACCAGAAAGGGCCACAGTTCAGCTTGTGGTGGCAATATCTTAAGTCTTCTCACTTACCTCTTACAAGTTGCCACTTTTGGTGGCAGACATTTTTCTTAAGCTGCTGCCTGACATTTAAGGACTGAATGCAAGTGAGAAAACAAGCGGGATTTATTCTCCTCTACTCTCTAGACTGCCTGAATAGCTGAGAAGGGTACAAAAGCAGTGGGGTGCATTTTGCTGCCCTCTAATAGGGATCTTACCAAGCCAATAAAAATAAATAAATAAAAGCCCATAAGGCAAACTCCCTTGACTTTGTTTCACTTACCAGCTACCATCACATCTCTGACTGCAGCCTGCACTTGGTCAGGGGAAGAGGCAAAGGAGGAAGATGTATTTAAAGAGACTCCCAAGACCCTGGGAGGAAGAAATACCTCTAGCACATTATTGAGCAGTTTGTGAGCTGTCAGAGCTGTGCCTGTTCTCAGGTTACAAGGCACTCCATGCAGTTTTAATGTTGCTTTTGAGTTCCTCTTCTGCTCCATGCAGTGACAGAACAAGGCTAGAAAGACTTGGCAGAGGCAGATCTAGTTGCTCTGCAGGTGGAATTGTACTGTGGGTCTACAGTGAATGAACACCAATATAAACATGGACATCTGCTGCAAAGAATAGCCAAGCAACAACTGCAGAAAGACAGGACACAGCTGAAAGATTCAGAGAAGATCTTGTATTTACAAGGAGCTTCATACTTAAGAAATGTGTCTTCCTTCTTTCTTCCAACATGTACGACAAAGCATTTGTTCATTCTTATTATCCCAGGCGGGCTTTGAAGCGGAGAAGTGCCTGAGGACTTTGTTCCAGGGAGGAGTGTTTAGATGCAATCTGAAAGAGCTGTGGAGAGCAGCCCAAGCTCTATCATCGAGATGGAACTTGTCCAGAGCCCCTTTGGAGCTGGCTACACCCTATTATGCTCTAGCAACTGCCAGGTACGTATCTACCCCTCTGTGGTATGGCTTCTGCTACTATTATTAGTAATAGCATCCCAACAGCTTCAGTGTGAAAACTCCAGTTAGAGGTGGGGGCCCTGACAATGTGAGTCACTAGACAAACACTTATTAAAAAGACAGGTCTTGCTTTCAATCTGGTTTGGTCTATGCTAATTCTAGACTGCTCAGAGACACCACCTATTCCCTGTGATAGCCCCACTAGCTGGTTTAGCTGGCTTTGTTCTTCTTCTGGCCCAGATACTTAAGTACACTTAAGATACCTAACTGCCCTTGACATTAGGTAGGTTCCTAAATAATTTAAATATCTTTCTGTTTGCTCCTGGTAGCTTGCAAAAATATTTTACTTGGAGTATGAAGTCAAAAGAAGCCACCCAAAACCCCCATCCATCAGGCAAAACACAGCCGTTTGTGATGATAAATCAACTGCCTGCAGGAGTCTGCCACCTTTTCTTCATCACTGCAGGATTTTTTAGAACTCTGTAAGCAAAGTAATGAAACACTTTCCTTCAGACATCTTATATTTGATAAGGAGACGCAATGTATTAGATACAAATTCCCTATGAGGAATGTGTGTGCATGTCTTGTGCTACATGACAACTAAATATAACTGAGTAGTTAGTAGAAGTAGAAAGTTGGTTTCTAGAGTTTTACATGTCATAGACAGACATGTAGGTAGACAAGAAATTGTAAAAGCTCAAACAGCACACTTTTGCTGCTGCTAAAGAATCTCTCTGCAAAAGCAGGGACTGCAATATTTCTCCCATCACAAAAGGCTGAGACTTCTGGGATTGTCCAATCTGGAAAAGAGAAGGTTCTTATCAGTGTATATAAATATCTCAAGGGAAGGTGCAAAGAAGAAGCCTGGCTCTTTTGAAGGGTGCCCAGAGACAGGATCATAGGCAATGGGCAGCAACTGAAACACAGGAAGCTCCATATGAACATCAGGAAACACTTAGTTACTATGAGAGTGACTGAGCACTGGCACAGGTTGTCCAGAGATGTGGATCCACTATCCTTGGAGATATTAAAAAGTTGTCTGGACACAGTTGTGGACAACCTGCTCTAGGTAACCTTGCATGGGCAAGGAGCTGGACCAGATGACCTCCAGAGATCCCTTCCAACCTCAGCCATTCTGGTATTCTGTGAAAAGACTGTAGTCATTATTTAATACTGAAGCATTTGGAATATCTCAAATGCCTATTGGATAAGAAAGTGGGGAAATAGATTCTGTTTCACATGCTTACAGGAATGTTGTAGTTGCCCACATTTCTTAGTAAGACACACAGAAGTCTTCAGCTGCCAAAAGGATCTTTGAATCCAATGGCTACTTAGGCCAGGGGTACCTGTCCAGGAAGATACTATCTATTCTGACCTTCTGCAGTCCTTAGTAAACAAAGTACATAAAGAAACAGGAACCCTGGAATCACTTCAGTTCTGCTTCCCAGTGGAAACAATCCTTCTTGGCACACACATTACATCAGTTTTGCAGCACAGCTCTTATGCAGCTAGTGGCTGAACGGGTGTCACTCTCAGGGGCAGGAGCCAAACAAACTGTGGTTCTGCATATGTGTTTATAATTTTTGGAGGAGCCATATGTGAAATATATGTGAAAATGATGTAATCTGGCATGGTAAATTCACTTCTCTGGAAAAAAAAAAAGGAATAAAAGGAAATAAAAAAATATTTGCTGGATGTTGACATATGTCCTACCAACAACATTAAAAGAAAGTAGGATTTTTTAATCAAAACTAATTGCCTTTCTCCTTATTCCATTACCAGTGTGTCCATTGTGTAATTATTGGAGGTCTGCACATACACAAATTCAAAATCCCATGGCAGTTAAAAAAGAAAGCTTTAAAGTCAGTTTTGCCAAGGCAGAAAGAATCACATGTCAAGTAGAAAACTGTCAGCCTGTTCATTAAGTAATCCCATTTCTTGCTACAGTGGGGTATATCTTCTTCACACATTATTACGTGCCTGCCATTCATTGCTCCCTGTGATTAAAATGTACTTTTCATGTATACACACAGTTGATCTTAATGAAAGTGACTCTCAGATTTTTATGAGCACCTTGAGAGCCTGGCTGTGATGGACCATGCATTCTAACAATAGTACTTGGTTCCATCACAGCCCTGCTGCTGGGTCTGTGCCTCGAAGATATATGCAAACAGGGTTTCTTTTTTTTTTTTTTTTTTCCTTT
>VXBX01006993.1:407282-459734 GCA_013400415.1 Scytalopus superciliaris
TTTTTCTTTTTTAAAAAAATATTTAAACTGAGTACACTAAATTTAAGAAAACCGATGTAAATGTAATGTTAGAGAAAACAGAAAATTGAAAAGCTACAGTTTGTGAGACAGATTTCTTTTGTCGTTGTTTTGCACTGAAAGTCTGTCCTAGTCCCATCTTTCCTGTTTATTGTTTGTTTCTTTTTAAAAGAATGACAGAAAAAGAAAGGATACAATGGGATGTTCTGAAGACCCTAACCATTAAATTTCCTCTTTTTAGACTTTAAAATGTGTCCCCACTCTGAAATAAGATTGGTTATTACATGTTCAGTGCAGAGCCAGTGTCAGTCAGCTTTCTGTTTGAGAGTTTGTGCATCAACACATAAAGTGTAGCAGCCTCACCCAGAGCTGTGCAGTCTCAAACTGATCCCATGTCCTCTTTGCAGCCCCCTTTGAGAGTTCTCCAGGAAAACAGTCAGCAGAATTTAAGGCTATCCTTTCCCTGCCTCACAGTAATAAAGCAAGTAACTGTGCTACCAACACTGCTTGGATCAGTGGGATTAAAAAAGGTGCTCAAATGGTATCTGTGCCACAGTGCTGGGTATGTGACCACAGAGGTTAGAGCCAAATTATACCATGTACCTCCTGAAGCTAATTTGACTGATCATAGCCCATAGATTTGTGTTTAATTGTCCTGAATATTTATAGACAAGAGGTAGCAAAAGAGGAGAGCGATCTCGTTCAGGCACAGAGGTGATTATGTAATTTGTGTCTCATCAGAAGAAGCAAGATAGTGAAAGATTATTTTTCTTCCCATATATACGAAGAATCTAGAGGATGAAGCATAGCTGGGAGGAATTGCCCTCTGGAAGTGTCCCTGCTAGAAATGTTGGGAGCCAACATGCCTGGTCTGGACTGTGTGCTTGGCTTTTACACAGCTGAAGTCAGCTGAAGCTGCTCTTTTCCAAAGGTATTTTATCATAACAGGTATTTCACACAGTGGGTAAAGTAAAAAGGTAATGCTTTCACATCCTCCCTCTTTCAGGCCACAGTAAGATACATTTCATTAAATCAGCCAGATCTTTACACCTCACTTTTGGGCACTATAATAGAGGACAGTTCACCACAGGTTAATTTCTCCTTTCTCTTATTCTCCCCATGGCACCCAGCTCTGCTTTATTTACATAAGCCACTGAGGTCAACAACGGGAGTGCTTGGGCTACAGGGAAGGGAGGTGATTCACATCACCAAAATTTGAATGGCTCCAAGGAGATGAATACTGTTTGAACTGATAAGAAAAATAAAACTTTCAACAGAGCTTCAGTGCTGGTTTACACTGATTTGACCAAATAGGGTTATGTACAGTGTAAGGAATTACATTTTGGATTGAGATGCTTTGTGAGAGAGATGGAGAGAAATCATAGAATGTCTTGGGTTGGAAGGGACCTTAAAGATCATCTAGTTCCAACTCCCCTGCCATAGGCATAGGCACCTTCCACTAGACCAGGTTACTCCAAGACCCTTCCAACCTGGCCTTGAATGCTTCCAGGGATGGATCATCCACAACTTCTCTGGGCAACCTGTTTCAATATCTCATCACCCTCACAGTAAAGAATTTTTTTGAAATATCTAATATAAACCCGTCTTCTTTCAGTTTGAAACTATTCCCTCTTGTTCTATCACTACATGCTCTTGTAAAAGTCACTCTCCATCTCTCTTGCAGGCTGCCTTCAGTTACTGGAAAGCTGCTGTAAAGTGTCCCTTGAGCCTTTTTTTCCTGAGTCTGAACAACTCTAAGTCTCTTAGGCTGTCTTCATAGGAGAGGTGCTCCAGCCTTTTGATCATCTTTGTGACCTTCCTCTGCACTTGTTCCATTGAATCCACATCATTATTATGTTTGACATTTTTAGGGCATAATTCGCCTGTCAGTTTTGGATGATTGCTTTTAAATGAGGTGAGAAGGGAACAGGTATACAGCAATACATTCCTTCTGTACTTTCCCAGCTAACAGTGGTCTACAGTTTAGGTTTTCCTTGTGACATTCTTCAGTTTCAGACAGAGAGACACCTGTCAGGTTGGTTTCTCAAGCAGGTTTGTTTGAGCTTGATATACTACCTTCATTGTCTGCTCTTCAGTTACAGCTGATTTATTAGGTCATAAATGACAGTAGAATCAGAGCCTTTTAGTTTTTAGTCCAGGAAAGGACAAATAGTCTTCCTACACAGGTAAGATAAGCATGGCAGCTGTGCTGGTATGCAGTCTTATTTTCAAATGCTGAAACAACTTCAGTTTCTCATGAAGGAAGACTGTCAGTCTCTGCACATATGTTTCTGTGGCACGTAACCAGCAGGAAGACAGTACATCAAAACATCATTGTTCTGACTTCTTCTAGAACTTCTTTAAGTTTAGACTGTTTTGTACTCAGATTGAGTTTTAAGTTGTAGGATGCCTAAAGCTTTTCCTGGAAAATCTCATGGAGGAATAAGGGTTTGAGTACTCTATAACATACGTTCACAAGTCTGACACAGCTGGGATGCACTGTATCAGTTGCACATGTACCACACAGATGGCTGATACATGCTTAGCAAGTTCATCAGGTCTCCTGTGTATCAGGTGATCCACTGAGAGTGTGTGTGCTGCAGATATCTGAGGAGGATCCCTCCGAGGAAGGTCAGGTTCCTTTGAATTGATGTGTCCATGAGCTCAGACATTTGTGTGAGCCTTCCAGGCAGCAAGAGGGAAGCAGGGGTTGTTTGGCTGCTGTGGCATTACTGCAGAAAAGGTGAAATTTCTTCTTCCTCTCAGTCAAAATTTCCAGGTGGGCCCAGCCTCTGCACAGCACACCCCAGCTTTGCTCAGTCAGACTGCAAGGAGGGAGCCTGGGCTGCCTTGTCTCAGAATCTGTTACCTGCCCTAGGACAGTGTGTGGTGCTGACATGTGCCTAATTGCATCCCAGATGTGTCCTGCCCTCCTTGAATGGGAGTGATGCCAGTGCTGTGTGTCCAGCAATACCTGTGGTACCTGATGGGATGTAGGGTGGGGAAAAATCCCGATTGATAAATAAATCCTACTTTTCTCATTCAGTTGCCTTTAATTGTAAACATCTGTAATGCTGGATGGTTTTGCTGTTTGAAGGCTTTACTGAGAAACCATGGCTTTGAAAATCAAAACAGAGAGCAGAGCTACGCCATCAAGTTAGGTCATTTTATGGCTCTTGACAGCATGGTGTAATTTTTAAATTTTCATTTTAATTTATTTTATTTTTTGCAATTAGAAAGGATGTAAGCATATTGAAAGTATTACAGAATGCATTTACCAAGAGCATTAGTACTTTAGGAGAGACAATTGCTTTCTTCTTTTTCAGAGAAAAGCTGGGATATGATGTCTTTTGCTATGAATAAGAGTTACCTAAGAAAAAATGACCTTAATGCTAAATGCTTAGGGCAAAGAGTCTGACAACATATCCCATCTGCTGCTTCTCTCTTAAGATTCATGAAACTGAGAAGGATGTAGATTTAACCTTCCTCTGTATCACAGTAGATACAGCTGCACGGTGGTTTTCGGTGCTCTGCATTTCATATTCTGGTCTCTCCACTGAATGGTAAAGTTTGGGAGATTAATAAATTCTATCAAGAAATCTACATTTTATCTGTCAACATTTGGTCACGTTTGGGAGAACTCTGCCTTTTTGGCCTAAAGACCAGATAGTGTAGAACTGGAAGAAAGGTTTGAGTGATTCATGTGCTGTGAGCCACACCCCTGGGTACCCCTCAGGGACCACAGTCCCCACTTCTGCACAGCCTCTGCTCCCTGTGGCTAACCCCAACCCATTGCATGGAGGGGCTGGGCCCAGTGGAGGTTTCAGGTCTGACTCCACACAACGAAGCGAGCAAAAGTCAGCTGCTCTCTCGAGTCCACCACAGGAATGCCACCTATGCATATCACTGCCCCCTCCAAGGCCAACAAAGTATTCAGCAGCTGAGGAAGATGAGAAATAGCTTTCCTGTCCGCAGAGGGTTTTTGAAATTTCAACATTTTTTCCTTGCCTAATCCATGACAAAAAAGATGTCCTCTTGGATGGAAACTCAGGAGAATAATCACGAAAATATGCATCGAAGCAAGATATTCCATCAAGCAAGTTAGACATTTAATTACAGCAAAGTTGAAAAGATGACTTCAGAGTTTTCTACTTTATTCTTTAGTGCAAAATTCTATGTTGAGAGCGATTTCCAAGTGGAAAATAAATGCCTTTTTATACATATGTTAAAATGGCAGGCTTTTGTCAGCTCTGAAAAATGGTGTACTTGTTCAGCAGGCAAATTCTTTTACTCAAGAAGTTTTACAATAAACATTTTTCCATTAAAAAATTATGCAAAACCATTTAAAGGAAAATCGCCTGCTCATTGTTATCTTTACACAAAGTAAGAATATAAAATCTTGTGAGGATTTGTGAACAGCCTTGGTATGACTTTAAGAGTTGCTTAGATGGAGAAAAAAAATAAAAAGAGTCCAATGACCTGTTTTTGTGGTGAGCTGAATGTCTGGGAGGCAAGTGTAAAACATTCTCATGGCATAAATTTGGCAATAGGTTATTCTAGATTCACAGTATCAGCAAAATATTTTAGATTTGAAAAATGAGATGGAAAAATCTCATGGAAGAAGGTCAAAATGTTTTTGCTGAAATCTAAAATTTCAAATCTTCAATGCTATTGTGCTACTTCTGCAATGTTTACTTTGAAAACACTTCCAGTCTCAGCTGGAATAAGTGCTGGTTACAATCCAGTGCCGTAACAACCATAGCTAATCAGGCCTTGTCCAAGGGCAAAATACATTAGCCCTCCACCAGAATTGAAATCACAGACTTGCAGCTTTGGTTTTAGAGTTTGTTGCCCAAAGTGTTATATAAATTATAATANATCATTGAGGGCTTCTGAAATACCTACACTTAACAGATGAAAGTAATAGCAATGACACAGTAGAATTTGAGGGGTGAACCTTCACAGATCAGACATAAGCAAGGTCTTACTCTGAGCCTGATTCTCTCATGACCAAGCTTGTCTGCCGTGCTAAACCTTGCAGAGTCCATGTCCTGCTACCAGCTCTGCCATCTGCCACTGTTTCTCCAGCAGGAAGAAAAAGCTTGACTTTGTAAATTTGTTCGAGTGATGCTTTAGAATCATCCCACCCCAAAAACAGCTATGACTCGGAGAGTTACACCTGCTAGCCTAGACTTCACTTTAGGCAGTGTTTTGTATTTAATTTCACTTCTCATTAGTACAGTGGAAAAAGGCAAGGCCAGCAGTGGCAGGGGTACGACACTGGACAAGTAGATACCAATGAGGAGTGTGAAGTGCCTTGAAAAATAGCATATTTCGGAGTCTGGATACATATATGTGGAACAGCTGGGTGTATACCTACTGACTCAGTCTTTGAAATACTTGCTGCCATATGTGCACAGGCTGTGTTGCTCTTACAGAGTTAAAATATACAGTGGTATTTATCAGTGTCTAATTAAGTATGTGAAAATGAGCAGCTATCATTTTCTTCTCTATACTTTCTCCAATATTCTAATATACTAATTTTCGTATATCAAAATTAAGGCCTAGTAAGTAGATGGGAGCAGACAGGATTTTTTAGGTCTCCTTTTGTTTTAACAAGGCTGTCCTGAGTGGTGATGTATATACCGCCCCTGAGTCCCTGGTGCCCTCTGACATGGGGAAAAGGGAGCTGCAAACAGCCTTCAGGTTGCCATGGGGCAACTGCATGGGCCTTGGCAAACAATTTGGCTTCTGCTGACTACCAGCAAGCCCTGAGGGAAAGACTGCAAGAATATTTTGCCAGAGCTGCCATTAGACATACAAGGCCCCCAGGCAGAGGATAAGACATGAGCCTCTGCTTCCACCCTGAGATGCAAGGGCCACCTTGCCAGCCACTCTCCAGGCTGTGGCTGCCCCTGCCCCTGCTGTGGGATGCAGGGCTGGTGGCCCAGGGTGCGGAGCCCTGGCTGATGCTCAGGTGGAGCCCTGCAGCCTCTGAGCACTGAGAAGAACCTGCCCTATGACGTGAACTGTGATTTGGGTAATCAGTTGTAATTATAGTTAATGATAGCACTGTCTGGGCACCACTGCCAGAATCAGGACCCCATTGTGCTTGGCATTGTGCAAATACTTAGCAGGTAAATTCGACACTGCAGTCAAAGCACCTTAAAATGTCTGGTGATCTGATAGCAGCACCTTAAAAGAGTGTGTAGATAAGGCTTCCTGGCCTGCTGCACCAGTCTGAAGGAAACGCTGAAAGATGGAGGTGCATGGGTGGCTATTCTGCTCAAATGGTCCTGCAGAGCTGGTGAATTTTTTTCTTATGAAGACTCAATGCATTGGGCAATTTTCCGTCAGCATGAAACTGTTTGTGGGTTGAAGCTGACTGCCATGAATAGCATTGGGAATAGAGGGCTGGGGTCACAGAGCCAGTGAGGAAAGCGTTCCTCAGTTAGCCAACATTTCGCAGGAAGAAATGCAACCTATGGTATGGGCTGGGGAAGTTGATCTTCCACTCCCTCCTTCTCTTCACCTGCTACCTCTCAGTTAATCCAGAAGCCAGCAGCTGAGGGCCAAGCTTGTATTCTTGTTTACACTGTCTTCTTTGTATAAATAATTAAGCATTAATTGGAGCAGGGTTGAGTGTCACACCTTCCAGGAGAATGTTTTAACCAGCATGTCAGGAGTCATTATTCACACTCTTCCTCCATGACTATATGGACGTCTTATAAGAAGTGGGATAGCTCCAAGAGGAGGAGACAGAGAAGCCCTTTCTGCAAAATACCTACAAAATGTCTCCCAGGTTAAAGTCTTCACATGCAAACCTCTGCCTTGAACCTGTGGATATGTTAGACCTGCATTAACACATTCCACCGCTCAAGTCACTGTTATCTGGGAGGTTGTAAATACACTGAGGTGTGTCTCTCCAGTTCTGTTTATGTGGAAGTACTTACTCAGTCATATAGCAAGGGAATGAAATGGCTTCCAAGCCATGACAATGAGGCCAGCCTGCTGGGAAAAGGAGGATGGCCTTCAGTGTTGCCCTAGTGAAAGTCAGGTTACTGTGCAAAGTAACAAAAGTGACTGCAGTATCCTATCTCACAATATCCTCATAGAGTGCTTAGTTAATCATCCCTGGGAGAGAGAGAGAGAGAGAGAGATGGGTCTGACAGTTTTTGTGCTGGTGTTTTAAGTGAGGATACCAACACCTCTAGCCATAAAGTGTTTTTGAATCTGAGCAATTTTTTAATGTGGGGTGACTAAGCACTGACACAGGTTGCCCAAAGAGATTGCTGAATCTCCATCCTTGGAGGTACTCAAAAGCTGCCTGGACGTGGTCTTAGGCACCTGCTTGAGCAGAAGTGGGGTGAACCACATGATCTTCAGAGGTCCTGCTTGAGCAAGGATGGGGTGAAGCAAGATGATCTCCAGAGGTCCTTTCTGACCTCTACCATTCTGGGATTTTGTGATCCGGCCTCCTCAGTTCCTTTGAATCTTTCAAAATTTCCCAAAACAAAACATATCATTTTCAGTCAAATACAGTCTTTCCTGTTGAATTAAAAGACATTTTATGGGTTCTTGTTTCAGCAACACCAATCAAATTCTTCTAATTACTTTTAAATTCAAACTGAGGTGTTTCTACTCCACAATTTTTCAGTCCAGCAGCTCAACTGATAAAGCTTCCACAGTCCTAGGGCTACAAGCTTAAATGTACACAAACACCTCCACTGCTCTGCTGAAGTGGGATTTTCAAAAGGCCTTTCTGAAACTCTTACTTTACAGACCAGATGCCTATTCAGTGTGGTATGTTGACCAGTAGCCTTACCTTGAGCATTAAAACAACAGCCCAGGCTTTTGAGAGCTAGCCATGCACCAGGACCCTGCCCTCAGGAGTTTTCAATATTATGCAGTCATTATAGCAAAGAGGACAGTAAAGGACGGGCACGGTGTGTGTGTGCACGCTCATATAGATGCCAAAGGTTTTTGCAACAGGAGAAGATGAGAGAAAATGTTCCTTCTACAGGCACATCTTGGTTGCTTACATTTTCCTGTTACACAGTGCAACCTTTTCATTTCAGTGGCTCACGTGAGCTTGTCTGGGAATAGTGGTAAGGGAACAGAGGAGACAAAGAGCACAGCATGGGACCAGGCAAGTATTCCTGCCACAGGGCAAGGACAGATGCCAGGTTATCTGTGAGAGGGGAGTGCCAAACTGCTGAAAGGTAAGGTACAGAACAGGGGACAAGAAGCTTTGGCAGGCGAAGGCCATGGTAGATTATTTTAGGGATTGTTTAATAGTTGTGGTAATTAAAAAAAAGATATTCCATGTTTCTTTACGGAGTGGTAGTTGAGTACTACTTTACAGCCAAATTCACAGCACACTGAGCTCTACAAGAATTGACTTCAGTGGATTTTGGATCAGGCCTTTGGAATACAGGCCTGAAGCAGAGTCTGTCAGCCCATTAAAAGTGAAAAAAAAAAAGGATCATGAATCAATCCTCCCCGTATCTGCTCCAGATTCTGAATCAAAACCATCCCTCAGTTCATCTGATTGCCAGAGAAAAGGGAAAAAAGAAGAAGAGGGAGAAAAAAATTACTTCTGCATCTGTGGAAAGATTTCTCATTTGTAATACCTCAAACTTCTTGGGAATTACCTGGAGTGTACCTTAAAGAAGTGCATTTCTTTGTTAAGATTTACAGTAAGAGCCAGCCTCCAACATCATGCCTACACAATGCTCAGAGCTGCAACTGCAGCATGTAAGAAGTACCGAAATCAGCTTTCATCTAGCACATCAACAATAGCTGGGAAGATAGGGTGTTTTAAGCTTTCTCTCCTTCCTTCCAAAAGGCATCTGGAGCTCCTTCCATAGCCTGCGCAGCTGTGGATTCCCTGCCATGCTCTCAAAGCTCGCTCGAACATGACCGCGCTGCCGTCACAGCTCCCATTACTGAATCGTCTACAACGCCTTGGCAGTGTTATGGATGAAGCCTATTTACCTAAGACAGAATCTTGGCCTGTCACTGCTTATCCACCATTACTGCTCCACAGTGGAGTCACTTCTGCATTACATAAATATAATTGAAATCAGAATCAGACCTGCTGATCCTTATTATTTTGTTGTTTTTCATACTGAATGGCTGTCTCCAATCATCTGTGTGGCACACAGGACCTAAACTACCAGGTCTCCCCAGCTTCATTTCTCGAGGATGGTATTTGCTGCTGTATAGAAGCCTGTCACAGGTCTGTGCACGTCTAACTGATGCACATACATGTTGCAGATCCTGGCACAGTTTCACCCACAGTAAATTAAGACTCATTCAAGTTCTGTTGATAGTAACTGATCAGAGACCCTTTGCAATCTTGCTTAATGGTCCCCTACCTGTTGTAACCAAAGCTTTGTTACCACATCACACAAAACATGGTCCCAATCCCAGTCAAGAAAATAACACACAGCTTACAAAGAATAATGTGAAACTACAATCTAGAAAAGCAGGGTGTGTCAAATGCAGGTCACTATCTTTCTGTCACTCATCTCTTTCCCCTTATACATTTTGCATTTATGCATTTCCTTAGGTCTTCCTTTGCCCTCCACATTCATCTTGTCTGAAGGCTGATGGAGGATGAATGAATAGCAGGTTCCAGAGAAGGTGTGGGTGGATTTTTAGGAGGAAAAGACTGCAGTCAAGTGTGACAGAAACAGCAATGTGTCTTTCTCTGCTTGGCAACAAGCAGGGCTGGGACATTTAGAAAGTTGTGATGATGAAAGTGTTTGGAATGGTGTTTTTCTAAGCCATTGTGCTCAGCTCAACTGCAACAAATTATAGAGAAATATAATGAACTAACTAAATAAACAGCGTCGGCAAGGTAGATGTTGGATGAGAAGCTATGATGTTGGATAAATAATAGGAGATGAAAACTTAATTATAGGCCAGATTGTTTCCTTCCCCTGTAAGCAGCTCTTGAGTTCCCCCTGCAGAATTTTCATGAGTTTCTTCTGCTGGTTGGGTGGGATTTGTAGGACTTGTGACAACCCGTTAACACATTCAGAAATTTTCAGGCATCTGCTTATAAAAATTTTCCCCCTCTTTTCAGTTCTCCAGTTTCTTTGGCTTTGTGGCCATGTGATTTCAACAGAGACATTTTGCTGAGGAATTTACCTAAAACTCCTCTTCCTGAACCACTTTTCTCTTCTGGGTTATGCCACTGTGGACTGTGAAAAAGTTAGAGTTGATATTTATCTGAGTTCCTTATGGTACCATGGACAGATGGGATGGATGAAAAACCCCTTCCACCCATAGAATTGCTCTACAGTTTCTATCCTTCCTTTCTCTACTGATTCCTCAGCCTCAAGAGCTCTGGACCAGCCTAGGGAAACCCTGATATTGCTGTGAGATGGCTGCCTCATTGAGGTGAGTCAATAGCCTTAGATACAAGCAGAAATACATGACATATGTGGTCTTCTGGGCTAGAAGACACATGATTTTATTGACAACAGACTTCATAGTAACAAAACAAATTCCTATGCAGAAGGAGCTGACATGACCATTTAATTTTGGCTGCACAATCCTTTGCTTTCACAATTTTGTTAAACAGAGCATGGGGATTTGTCAAAGGATTCTAAAACAAGTGTCTGATTGTCTCCCTGAGGCTTGTATGAAGAATCATTTTGAGAGGTAGTTTCAAACTTGCTTACTCAGCTCATTCCCCGTAAAATTTACCCACCCCATCATCTACGCCCACACCTACATGGTGTTCCATCCCCATTAAGATGAATCAAAACAAATCAAAAGAAAATTACACATAATGAATGGGAAGACTCACTTTCTCCTTCAGCTTGAACTACTTGCAATCTTCTTGCAGGAAGAGGTAATACTTCTGATATGCATTTTAAGGATGAGCAAAAGGGGGAAAATAATGACTTTACATAGCAAATCTTGCATGCAGAGAGCTCCCAGACTCATGCATGCTGTTTACATATGGGACCAATCATTTGTTGCTGTCTCAGAGGTGGAATGAAGCTAAGGCTTGTGCCAGCAACACTCTGAAACAAACCTGTTGAATGGATGTTTCTTTCCAGAGTGATTGTATAATAGTTCATAGAGATCTGAATACTTAAAACAGGTGGTTGCAAAATCAAAAATTAAATTTTAAAATTATGGCTGAAATACCACTGTCAGACAAAAAATATTTCTCCACCTCTATATTTGGCAGGCATTCTTCCCTCTTGAGTGATCTCTGCTAGATACGAAAATGAACATCTTATCTTTTACTCCTATTGTCTTCACTTGGCCCACACAACCACTACTGACTCGTATGAAAGATCTCCTAGCTTTTACAACATTGGAATAGCTCCACACAATCTAGGCCTAACTTTTGAATCCAGGTCCCAAATTTATCACAGTTACAATAAACTGACTGAAAAGAAATTTTGGCTATGCCTTAAATGCAAAATATCTGAATAACTGTATTTGAAGGCAAAACTGGTTTGTGTTGAATACATTGTAGAGCTCAAAGACAGGGTACGTTTCTTTGCATAGACAGGTAAAACATTGTGATAGAATATATGTCATGTAAGAGGGGAGACCTGAGGGATATTTAGTGATGCTGTTATATGACAAGATGATACCACTGAACTGACATAGAAGAAGAAGCATTTGTAGAAGAAGATTAAGGCAGGGGTAATATTCAGCTCAGCCACGGCATATTTTGAAAACAAGGACAAAAAAATTCAACTTGCCATAAAGTCTGCACAGAATTTGGCCATGGAGTTTTTGCTAGTGGCAATAACTCTCCAGCTCGAAATAATACAGCTTTGACTTTCTGAGCAGTAGGTTTTTTTAAGCATTGAGGCCCCAAACCCCCCAACTTTGTCAATATAAATTGTCTGTGGCTGTTCTTGGGGATTGAAGAGATGCAGAAAGCACAACAACATTTTTGTCACTCTGGGTCAGTTCATGCTAAAGAATTAACATTTTAGACCTGCATATTAAAAAGAAAACTATTAAATTATGTTTTTAAAAAGGACAAGTTACAGCCTGAGAAAGTTGTTCTCTCATCACACTGGATAGCTAATCAGAAAAGCATATCCTAGCAAACCATTTGCTATTTGACTATTTTGTCTACAGTTGTATTGAATTTACTATCCCAACAGTACAGAACCATTTCCATCTCTGAAATTCTGCATATGTCTACTTTAAAGAGCCAGTCTACTCTAAAGCTTGCTAAAAGATTTAGTTGCTTTATGGGTGGCTGCCATGATAAACCTTTGGTGAGCTTCTCTCCCCCTCACATCTGTGGTAGTTGCCTCATCCTCTCCTGGTCCTGCCAGCCTTATGGCCCATTCAGTGCTTGATTATTTCTGCCCGTGGAGGCAGTGGAGAGGAAGATAGGAATGCTTAGATCTCTTGCACATACTATGCAAATGCTTCCCTTCTCCCTCCGCTATTCCTGAGTACTGTGGATTTGTATAATGTCCTTCAGATGTCAAGGCCCTTTGGGCAATTGGCAGCAAGTCAGAGATGGTGAACCTGTGAAGAAGCAAAGAGCTAAATCCCTTCCTCTTTCACAGTTTGCAAACACCTCTCTCTTTCTCTCTTTCTCTGATCTTGAGTCCTGAGGTTTTCTTTGCTGTGGTTTGAACTACAGTTTAAAATGTTTCAATTGTCATCTTGCATTGTGATGCATCACATGGTGCCCCAGCCACAAAAAGGCCTAGTAATTTGGTTTCATCCTGTCACTGATTTTGATGTGTCTGGTGCAGCTGGATGTGGTCATGTCACGGGTTCCAACATTATCTTTAACAGGAAAACAAATGTCAAGAAAGAAATACTATTGTCTTACAATTAATTTTAAACAAATCAGACTTTGGAGAACAGTGAGATTCTCAGGTCTATATGCCTGTACAAGGAATATTAAGATAAAGTTTACATTTAACATGCACAGTCATTCCTTGGGGAAAAGAAAAGCAACCCTGACACTTCACATGAAAGAAGAGAGGACCTGATAATGTAGTTTTCAGGTAAAACCTTTTTGTAGAATTGCTTTGTGTACAGCAAGGTAGACTATGTCTTCCCCCACCTGTTTTCCAGAGCAGATACTTATTATTTGCTGTGATTGGTAACACACACTTTGCTCTCCCAACCTGATTTGACCGCAGTTGAAGATGCTCCGCCCTAAGTTTTTCATCTTGAAGAAATAAGAATGAAATGGACACAGCAAAGCAGATCTACTGCCAGGTGAGATATTTTAGGGTTAGGGGAGATTTTTATTAGCATTGAAAAAGGTTAACGTTAGAGGAAACAAAACCGAAATTCTTGTTGTGAATCCTCCCTTCTGCCTTTTCCTGGTGCTTTCATTTTTTGTGCAGCCCTTCCACTCTGACAGATAGAAGACGGTTTCCAGGTATAGGGACAGAGGAACAGTGGTGAATTCTCTTGTTTAAAAGAGAAAAAAGTGATATTTCTCTGAGGAGGAAGTAGGGACATTGTAGCTCTCATTTCTTTAAAAAAAGAAATAATAGAAAATACATAGGCAACAACTAGTCTAAATATACAAAACCTCTCCAATCTTTTAATAGACAGAACTGGTTTTCAGTTCTCTGGTATTATGCCTCAATTTGTATAATACAGGATCATGCAGAGGATCTGGCTTCAACCTTTGGAAGCAGATGTTGGTTGTGTTCATGCTTCTAGTAACCATGTTGTAGTCCAAAGGCTTACTGGGAAGAACCAGCAAAGTGGCATGTTTGCTTCATGCTAATGTTGATGTAGACAAAGGATTTACATAAAATGCTTTACAATTTGGGTTTTGTTTAATCTCAGTAAAAAGTAATTTAAGTGGATTTTTTGTTCTGGTATATGAGAAAAACATATGAATAAATTCATATGCCAAGGAGACTTCATTAGAATTCAGTCGATGGATGTGTCCTGTTTTCAAAAGAGTCCTGGACTCTGCTTCCACAACCAGGAAATCTCAACTTCTTAAAAGTGTGTCACTAATAATATGAGCTTTTCTAAAGGCTGAAATCCTTGCATAGTTCTTGGCTAGAGGTAGTCAGTACAAATGCTAACATTTTCCATGGCCAGATAAATGAGAAAGCAGAACCTTGAATTCCTATTTCCGTTGGTGCATTGTGAAACAGCTTTTTTTTTTTTTNAACCTTAATCAATGTATCGGAACCATAGTAAACTTGCTTGGGAAAAATTAGATTTGGATTGACACTCAGAAATAGGCAGTTGGGCCTATCCCTACTGCTATCCTATTTCCAAAGAGAAGCAAGAAATTTCCACATTTCTAAATAAGAGCTGAATGAAAAGAATAATTTCCTATATATTTATTTAGATGTTTGCATGGATCCAATTCAGCAAAGTTGAGCTTCTATTGTACTGAATCAGTGGGAAGCACTTACATTCTGGGACTGGAATTTACACAGGCATGTAGAGTACCCATTAAGCAGAATTTACTAAATTGGTGAAAGGACCTTCTGTCCCTTTGGAGGCCACCCCATTTCACTTTGTAGAGGTGAAGTTTTTGATTATTTGCATTTTTGTTTCTATTAACTTATTCTAGGTTGGTACAACCTCTTAACCTCCAGTAAAAATGCCCATGTAAGTTTTACAGAGATATGTATCAGTTTCTAAAAGATTTTTTTAGTCAGTCTGATACCTACACTGAGACAACTGACTGCAGGGACTGATATCTGCCAAAAGTTACTTGTAAGGATAATCTTAAAATCAAACTGCTATGTTTGTACACAACAAAGATTGCGCTAGAAGTATTTGTCTTCTATCAGACAACAGAAACGATTCCAAGTGATTTATTTGACCATTACAATAACAGCAACTCTGAATCAAACATATCAAGTATTCTGGCAAAGCTTTTTTTCATTCTCCATTTTAAAACATATGGAATGAGAGAGCATTGAATGAACACTTTTGAATCATTACCATCAGTGTTTGTGTTTAATAATTCTGGGAGCAGAAGAGAAACACAATCCATCAGGTTGCAATGTCATGATGAAAAATTTGAATCTGCTTACTAAATAATCTTATTACCTCCTAAAATTAGAAAGAAAAGTAAGTTCAAAGCCATTGCCCTCCTGCTTTTGTAATCATGTTAGATGGTTTGGAACTGATTTGCTGAGAAGCAGTGGTGAAAAGAATGGAAGAATGTGACTTTTCCCTGTCAGGGAGGCACAGCACAAAAGTGAGATTGGGTGTACTAGAAGATATCATATTTCTCAACCTCACCTAATTGTGACAGGAGACAAAGGTGGCAAGAGGACAAAACTAAGCTTTTATGCAGACTATTTTTAGAATGTGTATTCCTAATTCATCTGTATTAAAAAATAGGCAAATGCTTATATACAGTTTTATTGGCAGTAAAACTTATGTCTGAAGCCAATTTTCCCTGTTATTTTACAGACTACAAATACTTCCACATTCTTATTACTAAAGACGTAAAAGCATTGATAGAAACATTTGAAAGCTATTAGGGTCATTTACAGAATTAATGTGGCTGTGCTTTGAACCCTATTAAAATGTATTAGATCCTATCAATGGAGCTGAAGTGAAGGACAGAAAAAATGGCAAAACAAGAAGGGCTGTTGCCGAGAAAGTAACAGAGCTGGCAAGAACAGGAAAACCAGGATGACTGAAAAGGCAGAGAGACCTATTTTGCCTCTCCGGGCATTTTGCACCTTCGTTCAGACTGGCACTTTAGAGCTGATTGTGACCATGAAATAATTTCTCAGCTTCAAGGTAACAGCTCTGAGCTTTTCATTAGTTGCATTGCTCATGAATGTTGCAGGATATTCTAATGTCCTGCAGATGTAAAAGCCTCCTTTATAAATAAGTGGCTAATACTGCAAAAAGGATGAGGTTTTGAGGGTACAGTTGGGGTTTTGTATAGTTTGGGTTCCACTATGCAATACAAATAATATAACTTAGGAACTGGGACTAAGACCTTACATTCTTCCTTCAACTAGGATATTAAAAGACAGAGACTCCTCCCGGAGTTCCTCTTTTTGTGGTCTGCTCAAAAATAGTGGGCTGAACAGGTACCCCAGCCAGTGCCCACTTGCCCCTCTCAATTGGATTAACCCCTTCTACTGGCACACAGGCTCCACAGCGTGTAACACAGGGTGGTCTGAGGCTGCCTGGCCAATGTGTATGTACAGCAGAAGGGTTCCAGACCCATAGGTGGGAATGCCGCATGTCCCATCAAGCTGGAATTAACATAGTTCAGTTTTATTGTGTCATAGGTGTTGCCAGTGTGTCTGATGCATCTGAATGTGGACGTGTCACAGCACAAGTTCATGCAGTATGATGACGCGATGCAATAAGCTATAGTATTACAAGGGTTATGCAATGTTCTCGGAACCAAGGAGAGTAAATCTCATATTGAAAAACACTGCAGGACGTCTTGTTTGATTGTGTTAGCTTTTTAATTTACTCTCTATATTGAGATTTTTCCACTTACAGATGAAAGTGCTTGTTACAGCAACATTGTTCTGAAACAATGAGGACCAAAAGTGTTGGGCTTTTTTTTCCTTAATGAAAATCCCTGAGTACCCTTCCAGCAAAGGAAGACCTGTTTGTCAGAAGCAATTCACACACCCCTCTTTTAAATCCATGGCCTGTTTTTACTTGTGCTGTTCAGGGTTCTTCAGTCTTTATTTAACAAGGTTATGTAAGGAGAAGTGGGGGAGGAGGTAGTATATTGTATTGGCAAGGATACAACAGGTTATTTATGTGTCATATGTTTAGCAACAGGGCAGTTTGGGTAACACTTGTCTTATAATAATGAACGCATATGATTTAGGGTTCCAGTTGAAGGATTGTATGGGTTTGTTATTCTCCAAGTGGTTCCAGTGGGTGCTTCTTTCAGGCATCCAAACCATCTTTTACAAGCTTTTGTTGGAGACAGAACTCCTTGGCACCACTATGACCATTCGCTTCTTTTTTTTTCCAAAGGTGAAGCCACAAAGCTCTGATTGTCAACTACATTCTGCAAAAATAGCAAAAGGGTCCTTCCCTTAGGGAAGCGGAGTGCGAGGAGTGGGATGAAACGGAGCAGAAGCAAATTATGAACGATTATGAAGTAAATTTTGCTATTGTGTTGTAGATTAGACCTTGAAGGGCAGGGTCAGAACTTTCTGTTTTGAAAGCATGAAAATTCAACATGGCAAAACATTTAAGTCCTTGTATGGCAGAGAATAATTGGCAGGAATATGACTGAAATAGCCAGCTACTGAAAGTTCTCTTCTAATTTCTAGGGTTCTATTAGATATCAATTTTTTCAGATTAAAAATCCAGAAGACAATAAAAAATCAGCCAGCTGTGGATTCAAATGGGAAATGTACTAGGGAGTGAACCAAGAGCTCGCCAGAGTTAGCAAGTCCACACTCGCTGTGGGGGGGACAGTTTTACTCTGCCTGAAGAGTGCCTTTTTGTGGTTTAACTCAGCCATGTGTCCCTAGGGGCACTATTATAAAATAGCAATGGTGGAATGCTGTGTGTGGAATAGTTATTGCAGAATAATTATTTCAGGCTGTTTTCTTTGTAGACAAGCCTTACTACCATATTTTGACAATAAGATGCACCTAAATTGATATCTTTTACTTGAAGTCTAAGGAGTTTTTAGACTTGCATAAGCAGAGTAAAGATCTAATGAGAAGTCAGTGCTTGTATATACTTACCAAAGCACACTGCCATGTCAGAAAAAAAAAAGTAGCAGGGGTTCTACATCAATGCAAACACATTTATTTTATGTAGCATGCACTAATGTTACTGACTTCCAACCCTAAGTTTAGAGTCTCAGCTGAGGACCAGAGACAGAAAGGAATACACCCCAGCCCTATCTATATTCAATAAATTCAACTATTTGATAATTTTTTTTCTAAGCTTGCCTGGCTAATTTTACAATTGTTTAATAACATATAACAAAACCTTCTCAGCAGGGATCAGTATGCTGGTCCCACATCTCTAATTCTCTGGGAGATGAGGATTGCTCCTAAAAGCTCCTGCATGAATATAGTGTGTGTCATGTTTTGGGGATCTTGGGGATGCCTGGGCAAGATTCAAAGCCTGCTCTGTAGTTAATATAGCAAGGGAACAGTCTTGGAGATCTGATCTCAGGTGATCTGGATGAGCCTCTGGCATCACCTATCCATTGAAGCAACTCATGGTTGCTAGAGGGAATATGCAGGTGTGGTATAAAGTTGAGCAAGATGTAAGCAGAGCTCTATGGCTGCTGGGTGCCTCCATGAGGTGTCTAAGCTCAGATGGGGTAAGTCTAGGGTTCACATACCAGAGGCATTAGAATATGAAGTGCACTGAGGGAGATCTTAATGATTTAATGATATTAATGATTTAATTTTTCTTTTCTTTTTTTTTTTTTTTTTTGTAATATATGTTAAGGAAATTGTTGTGACTTTGTGTTAGTAAGTATTTGATGATGATAGATAGATAAGGGTCTTATCTGAACTGAAAGAGGTGCTTTATGAGAGTAACTTGATACTGATTTAGACAAAATTAACTTCACCCCTCCCCCCAAATTGGAGATATGCTTCTATTTAAATATTGCATATTCTAACTAGCCCCATAGGAAAGCAGAATTTTTTATTTAAGGCAATATTTATGCAATCTCTGGTTCTGCCAGCCATTAAAAATAGCAATAGTGTTTGTGAGAGCTAGGGAACTAAAAACTTCAACATATTTTGGCAATACTTTCAAAAGTTCAGGTTTTCATCAGCTTTAGAGTGGACAACTCTATTGAATAGCAAGAGGTCATTTTTGCAACATTGCATGCAACAAATTCCTGATTCTTTTCCTGATTCCTTCCACTTACATTAGAATTTTTTGTGAGTGTAGTCAGCAAGAGGAAGGGAGATATTTTTTAAATGCATCTTCTCCAGGAAATCAGCGAGGCTTAAGATACTGAAACTGGAAAACATCAATGGGTGGGACCAGGAAAGTCAACTGAATGCTGTATTATGTCAAGACACTTTCATCCTGCCCTTCTGTCAACTAGGACAGGATGAGAGGCAATGAGTTGGCATAAAGTCTTAGGTCAAAAGTTGCTCATTCCTAGAATTTTTGATACTTAAACTTATTGGCTCACATGGCAAACGTTTTAGGAAAATGATTGTAGGCTGTGAAACTCTTTATTTTTCTTATTTCTGGGAGTAAAATATTTTCCTTTGAGCATTTTGGATTCTGAACATATGAGGGACAGGGATTTTTGGCTTAAACTGGCAACTGTCACTCTCACAGTAAGATAAATCCCAGAAGAGTGTTGTGTGGGGAGGCTCTGAGGAGAGCAGGGTAGAGGAAAAGGAGCTATTAGTAGCACAAACAACAAAGCCTGTCTTGGACGCTGCTTTGACTGTCAGGTCCAAACTGTGAAGCTTTCTTGCCAGATTTCTATTGCATGACAGAATGGACAACTGCCAGAGTCAAAGAGAAACACCTGCCAGAGCGGCCCTGAGGTTTGTTCTCTGTATTGAAATGTTTTTATCGCTGATGCCAGTGGGATTTACTCCTCGGTACAATGAATGAGATTTAACTACCCACAACTGGCTCCTGAGTGGAATGGCTGTGCTATGGACTTTGGTCGGGCCTGAGGCTGGTTTCTGAATTCAAAACAAATGTTCTTTCTCTGACTGGAGTGTATAATTAATCACTGCAAGAAGGGTTTGCCCTAAATGCCAAGATCAAATGTGTTTCAGTGAGGCAGTGGTGAGAACATCCCATTACATCTGTCCCACTTTAAACATACTTGAGGGCAGGTCAGATATAATTTTAATTTGCAAAGTTGTTTGCTCTGTTTATTAAAGAGCAAATCTGACCTTTAATGACTGGAAGCTGAACGCTAATGTAAGCAGAACCGGAATGTCAGATGATGTTGAAAGCTGATTATATAGCTTGTACTTTTAGTTTCATAATTAAAATTTTATAGGGTGAAAATACCTCTTCACCCTATCTACTATAAATGCAATAAGTGAATGTAGGTGGACTGGATCTTTATTAACCACTGAATGATGGTTGCATTCACACCTGTACATGAGCCATACCTTAGCTCCTTTACACTAAAGACTGACAGAGGGTGTGATTGTTCTCTGTTATTATAGCTGAGGGTAAATATAGGTGAGGGAGAAGTTTTTAAGCATAACACAGAGACCCAGGCAGCTCCGGTGACGTGGCTCTGTTCTTTGGTTTCTGTGTATCATTCTTATGTGCAAAGGCACTAACATCTCTCTGGATATACGTGATTAGTACAAGTAGCTGTTTAATCTCTTTCTCTGAGAAATTGTTGTGGTTTAGAATGGTATACCCAGTTTAGTATTCCCACTAAAATACCCCATACCAGAACAATTTGCTAGAAACAGCAGTGAAATAAGAAAAATGAACAGGAACAACAAAGAGTACCAGAGAGGCAAATGATACACATGCAGTACCTGGTGCCACCCGACCTCATAGGCATCCAACACTGGCAAAACCTGAAAGAACGCTATGCCTCTCTATCCCTCCTGCACGTGGCTGTGAGTAAAATAGCCCCAAGGTCCTGGCCGTGCCCCTCCTGCTGCAAAAATTAACCCTGTCCTGATTGGAACCAGGACAGAAATGTATGCTGAGTTTTATGGACATGGCACAGAAGGACAGACTAGAAAGGGATAGGTTTGGGAAACACCAATAATTTTTTTTAAAAACGCAGTCCTGTTTTCTTAATCTTGATGGAGCCAGGGCTATTTTCTGTCTCTTGGGCATTCAGTGTGTCAGTGAATGAAGTGTGCTACAGAAAAAGCCAGAGCCAGCTGTTCAGCATGCAAATGATTTTTATCTGATAATTGTCATTGTTTGTCTGCTTGTATATGAGTTTTACCTGCGAAATAACAGGTCAGTGACAAGGAGAATTCAGTAATGTAAATTTATAATTTCCCAATTATTCTTGTCATATAAACTTCACCTACACAGCAGCTTCACCTCCTCTTTTCTCCTTTTTTTGACCTTTACAGCAGTTCTAGGTTTGTTTCACTCATTCTTGGCACAGAAGACACTGCACTTTGCCAGAGCTGCCATGGCCCTGGGGCCAGCTAGAGCCTGTGAATGACAAGCCAGCTCTGCTCCAGCTGCTGCTAACCATCCACAATGTCCTGGTCAGTCTGCCAGCCCTGGGTTGGCAGTTGCCGACTGGAAGGATGGTTCAGCCACTCTCTCTCCATACACCTCCCAGCTCCTACTGCACCCAAGCCTGAGAGCAGATGTTCACAGCAAAATTCAAACACACCAGGGGCCAGGAGCTGGGCCAGCAAGTGCAGCAACTTGCCTTCTCTAGCATTTCTTCCCTTTCCTTCAATAAATAACAGTAATAAAATAGACCAATATATCTGGTCTATATAATATGGATGTCAGTGGTTTCCAATTTCAGTGGCACACCACTGTCTTTAGCAAACCACAGTTTATGATTTCTAGTGATAGTGTATATGTCTGTGAGTGAAAATGTTCTAAACAATGTCTCCTGAAACATCCATGTACTAGGGACAGAATGGATAAAATTTATTCAGACATGTAAACCAGAAGGATTTTGTTGACATTCCTCTTAGACACAAAGGGAACCTTAAGGGACTGTGTCTGGTATTGGGAAAAAGGACTATGTCCTAATCCCAGTAAGTAATTGTAAGTGTAGTCTATGCATTATGGAGACAGGCAGCTGAGGTCATAGTAAAAGAGCATAAATGAATGATCTGGCAGAGCAGGAGGAGTCTTTCTTCTCCCTTTTCTTGAATGTTTTTCTTCTTGTGACCTTTCTTCTGACCATTCAGATTTATTTGATCACAGTTCACTACCCATTGCCCCACCTCTAAAACAACACCCAGACTGGCTGCCAGTGCCTCTTTGCATTCTCCATACCGCAATGCCCAGTTAATGAGCGGGTACGTGACCTTCTTTCTTTTCAGAGCTAGAACTGTTTCACAATCCCTGAGCAACACAGCACCCTGCCAGGTAGCCTGTCTTTTTCAGAGAAAGTATTCCTGGGAACAGCGAGGCAGAACAGGTAGAGTGTTCTTCACCTCACCATGTGGTCTATTCCAAGCAGGAAAGCTGGCAACATCAAGTGTTTCCAGAGAACTGCACCCAGCTGGCTCCTGTCCTCCAGCAAACTGCCAGCTCATCCATGCTGCAAGTGTCACAGATTTGCCTGCTGCTTGAGTAACTCACTGCCACCTCTGCACCTCCAGATGGAAATCTTGTCTGTAGTCTCCTGGCAATGCCGTGTAGGAGATTTCCCAGTCACATGGGGAGTCTCCTGGGCTGAGGCCAGTCTGAGCTCATATGTCACTGAGAACCCACCTGAGGAGACACAACTGGGAGAGAGATGTGGACTGCAACTCTGGGCATCCTCTCCTTGCAAAAGCAGAAGGTGAACTGAAAGGGATAATGAATTAGAGCAAATAAAAAACTTAGAATTTCTCCCTCTTCCCACCCTCTGTTTCCAGTGCTATATATCATCATTTATTTTTAAGTAAGACATTGATCTGTTCCCCTTTACATTCAACAGGCACTTCAACCCTGTAGGAAATGCTCACGCTAACCGTGTAAGTGAAACTATGTGATTGCTAATAAGCAGCTCCACCAGTGTTTGCCTGAAGGTACCAGAGCAGTCAGTGTTACTAATAAAGTTAATTACTCCCACTACAAGAGAAATTAGTCAGGGGGAAAAATCAACGTGTATGAACAAGACGATTAGCTGCTGGTTTCACTTTTGCAAATACATTTAATCTACTGTAGTACTTTTATGCTGGTTAACCAGAGTCACAAGGTATGAATGTGTTCCCTCCTTATGAGACAGTGGAGAAAAAAATTACAAAACAGTCACTTCCACTTTGGGCCCCGTCTGACAAACTGTGAGTGTATTCAAAGCCCTCTGCACTTTTCTCTCTTCTAATAATTAGCGCCATTTCTCTCCCATGCATCAAACTGTGGTTTGGAGGTAAAGTAACTCATAATTAAAAGCATTTCTAATGTGGAGTTTTTCCAAGAAAAATTTCTCATTAACCAGCAGGACATCCTATTCACTTTGTGGTGTCTCTAATCTTTATGCATGTGAAATAGTAAGAACTCCCACCCCTCCGTCAGACATGAGTTTTCATTGACTTACGTGACTGTAACTGATTAATCTTCTACGAACAACACAACAGCTGTATTCAGATTTACTCAGCTCTATTTTCTGATCTGGGAAGTGAATAAGATAACACAGAAGGAGTCATCATAGAACTGTTTGATTTCTAGGTGGTCTTTTAGTGAAGATATCAAGGCTTAAAAAATAGTAATTATTATAATATTTTATTATTTTATTTTTTTAATACAGAAAGTAGTGAGAATGTGCTCTGCAAATAATAACACCTTCCTTCCCTGGGGGTTATATAACTGAGTAACATCAAAGACTGCTCTGAGATATTGTGTTTCACACAGGACCTGCATGTGTTATAAGAAGTACCAATTATTTTCAGTTCTTGTGGCAATTTCTTCTAATATGGATACCATCCAACCCAATTCAAAGATTGCATCATGCAAGCATTGGATGAAGGAGCTTCTACTTATCATTAAAGGAGGGAAAATGATGAGTGGCTTCCCATTTCATTCAGTAAATGGTTTACATTTCCAAATGGTTTTCATTTGGTTTGTGACATTTCTGTATGACATTTCCTGCAGTTACCTTGCTCACCTCACTGTCAGAAAGAAAAATTGACATGGAATGGCGAGGTAACCAAGCACAGAAATCTGATCTGAAATTCCTTAAGCCTGATTGCTCAGAGAAACCCTTACCTGAAGGCAGTTCTGAAAGAGCTCAGGAGCTCTCAGATGCTGGAAAGAGAATATGATCTGCATGTGGATAATTTGCAGAAAAAGAGAGACCACTTATTGCATATTTTAATTATATCTTGTGGCTGAATTGTGAACTGGTGGTAAGATGAACCACTACACAACCTATGATTAAACTTCTGAAGTGTTCAGGAATTATTATTGCTAGTGTATTAATTGCTATTTTCGTTACTGGAATATTTTTTAAAGGCTACTTTTTACAGGTAACTGTTAATCAAATGAATGTCAGAATACCTTTTTTTGAGAGGGACCTCAACCCTTAGAAACAGTAGGCAGAATTTACATTTAGAGTAAGACAGATTTTCCCTCTTTTCAGAATAATATGAAGTAATGTGCTTTAAAGTGCATGAACGTATCATCTGCCTGTTCTTTCCATGGCCAGTGCTTTGAATGTGTTCTGGTAAGAATGAGAATCTGCTTTTATTTATTTTATTTATTTCTGTGCACCTTCAGGTTGATTTCCCCCCTTCATTTAGTTTTTATTCATTCCTTCTCCTTTCTCTTTCACACGTTTTTCTATCTTTTATAAAATTGTATCTTCTCATTGTCAATGCATTTCTTCTTTCTTTTGAGTCTTTGAATATATAGAGATGAGGTAACAGACTGTCACCATCCATAACTACTAGCCCCTCCAAGAGAATCGTAGATTATCTGAATAATGCAGTATAGAAGGCACCTCTGGAGGGCACCTCATCTGCTCCACCTCTGTTTGGAAGAGTGCCAGCTTTGAAGTCAGGTCGGGTTATTGAGGGTCATGTCCTGCTGAGTATGTTGAAGGAGACACAACTACTGTGGACAGTCTGTTCCAGTCTTTGAATCCTGTATTGCGAAAAGTTTTTCCTTGTATCTTATCAAATTTTCCTTGTTGCAGTTTGTACGTGTTGCCTCTTGTCCTTCTCCTGTGCACATCCAGAAAGAGCTCTGGCTTTCTCTTCTCTCTACATTTCTGTAAGGTAGTTCAACACAGTACTTTAAGATTTCACCTCTGCTTTCTTTTCTAAAGTCTGATAACCACCCACCTCGACCTCGTTCATCAGGCCTATGACTACTTAGATCACTGCAGAAATCTGAAATTAACTATGGCACTTACAGTTAGCAATACAGTGTATCCACCAGTTAGCATTGTTCAGTCTCTTCTAAGGAGAGCAATTAAAAAGATGTGTGGTGCTTTGGTACTACTGAGTAGTCATGACATGAAGGAATCAAAAAATTAACCGTAAGTCAGTTGTAACCTCAACAGAGTAAAAAGTCTCAGAATTAACCATTGTTAATGAATAGTTTTTCAGCTGCTACTTGATTCTTCAAATGATCTACATTCAAAAAAACTCTTCTGATGTTTTTTGATCAGACTGAATACTTGAATGCACAAAAGAGCTTGTGGCTAGAACAATGGGAGTGTCATTTATGATCTATACCAAATCCTATTGTATGAGACACTGTTTTGTTTTGAAAAACAGTTTCATTTATGTACTGTGAGCGTGGTGGGGTTGAATTCTTACCTAAAGGAAGTGCTTTGATGGTTGCGTTAGGCTAGTTTTGTAACAATTATTCCAGCCATTCTATCTTTGGAGCTCTATTTTTTTCCTCCCATCCCAGCAAACTATGGAAGAGGATCAAGGTGAGCTCAGACACCAGGAAGTTTTTCAGGATTTTTGTAATTCCTTAATCACTCACAGAACTGATAGAGCCAGAGCCCAGAGTTGCAGAAGGATTCCTGAGTATTAGAAACCTTGATGTTAAACAGGAATCAACCGTGACACACCTTGATGATAGGGTGGAGATAATTTGTTTTGTTATTAATATTTGACATTCAAGTTCATCATGCAGAGAAGGCAGCCACACTGCCTGGAAAAGAGGCTGCAGGCAGCACAGAATCTTACTCATGCATTGCATAAGGGTCACATTTACATCCAGATCCTCGTCTGGTGATTAAACAGTGCATTACACAACCCAGCAACAGAGTGAGTGTGCTGTTGGATGACACCCAAACTGACTCTTCTTGAGCTCCATCATGAACTGTCCTGCCCAGCACAAATGGATCAAGGATGTCTCCCATTGCAAGGAGGTCGTTTGTCAATGGGCAAACCCAGTCCCAGCCCTGCTGACCTCCACACCACCCTGTCTGTGGTCAGGACCCTTGTGATACTGTGGCCTCGGAGGGAGATCCCAATGGCAGAGCGTGAGTTGGGGAAGGGCAGCTCCACCCTGTGCGGGAGCAGGGTGTCATTAGGAGTGCCCGCGCCCACTTGTCAACAGTCCCTGGCTGCTGACCGAAGCCTGAGTCACAGGTATCTGAATGAAAGTAGCTTTGTTGTTGTTTTGTCCTTTCCAACCTCTGAAGAGTGAACCCTGCCAGGAGGGCAGGTGGCTGCATCAGGCCAGACTGGCTCCTGCACTGTAACCTGGCCCCGTGGGCGACGGCTTCCCTTCAGGCCAGGAGCTCGCTACCCATTCAGGTAATGATAATACCTCACGTACACTGTCCTGTGAACCACTGCACAGTGGAAATCAGAAGCCCTTTTGCCTTCCACCCCGTCTGACTCCCTTTCACTGTGTGTTCTTGGGTGGTTTTCCCAGCAAATTCAGAAAGTCAGGCATCAAAGCCATACTGACAGAGGCTGCAGTAACAGCACAGATGCCTTATCTGTAGAAGCATGTTCCCAGGCAGGATGGTGAGCTGACATGGGCCAGGCTGCATCCACGCCAACAGACTTCCTCAACCTCCAAAATGGGGCAGGACTTAGTATGGGCTGGAAAGAATGTGTTTGATTTCTTGTTTTGCAGTCACAGCTCATCAAGGTCATGGAAGGCAGACTTCACTTCATCCATAGCCCTACAGTTTTCCTTACAGTACTAGTGTTAAGAGGTACTAAAGAAGATTTTTCACCTTATTTTTTTCCTTTTGTTCCAGCACTTTGAATGTTAAAAAGGAAAAGAAATTACTCTCAGCCCTAATAGTCAAATCATAGGAAAGGCCTGCCCCATTCCTCATTTCATGTCCTGCTTCATATTATAAACAATGATCATGACAAGTTGCACCTTGCTCGTCCTCTGTATTTTTCCCAATCAGCTTAGACCATAATTGCCATTCCCTTCCCCTAATTACTCCACCCTGGCTTAAACTGCAATGAATGTCCCTTGTTTGGCAAATAAACAGTAGGCAGAGCTTTGAAGGAACCCACTGCTCTTATGGACATTCACACAACATTATGTGGTTGGCTATTTTAGTTTCTGATAAAGCAAAGGCTTCAGTCATTTCCAGCAGGGATGGTCAGGACAGAAGTACAGTCCTGCAGATCAGAATANTTTTCAACCTGTAAAAATACCAAATAAAAGTAAGTACATGCAGTAAAGAAATAGACTTTATGCCATCTTTTAAAAACTTTCAAACAAATCAGCTGTAGCCTGTGAAAATGGCTACATTGGCAGTAAATCTTTCCATCCACAAACTTATATATAGACATTTTTAGACCTTTCAAATTTGTAACCATAATGATAGACATATCACAGATCCTCATATTAATGCTCTTGGACCGTGGTTAAAATTGTTTTTCATAGCTTTGATATTTTAAAAGTTGAGGATACATGAATAATTGTGTGAATTTTACATAAACAAATGTACCTGGTGACTGAACTTCAGTTCTTGTTATTTGCACTAATAAGAATAATTATGAAGACATTGAATAATCATTTATATACAGGGCTATAAGCACAAGAAGTTCATAAAAGCGCAAGATAGCTGTATTGTTATACTGAACATTTTACATATCTGAGCTTTGCGAGACTTCCAATTTGACATTTAAAAATTGCACAGTTGCACACCTGTGGCCTAAATTCTTTCAAATCTTAGATGGAATGCTTTAACACATTAAGGGAGATTTCCCCATTGAAAATGTCACAGAATTAAGAGTTTGGAATAGGAACAAGGTCAGTTTGGCTTGCTTCAAACAAATAATCAGATCTCTTTGAAGAGACTGTAAGTGCAATGATACTACATCTGTACCAACACCAAGCTATTGACAGGTAGCTGGTCAGATGTGAAAAAAAGGGAAAATCCATCTAGATCAGGAGTTCTCAACTTAGTATGTATCAAGGTGTGCAGTGAGAAAAACTACTGTCACTTCTGGTGACATCTTTTTGTTTCACTCTGTGTTTCACCTTCAGAAATTATCATGAGTCCAACTTGTCTATCTAGGCTGGTAGGGTAACTGGGCAGGACCTCCAAACACTGGGACCAAGGTTCTGAGATGCAGGCCTCAGTGATGAAGTCTTGCCATGACAGGAACTTGAGAATAGAAGGAAAGAGTGGCTCCTGGAAGAGTATGGGGAGGAAGGAGAAAGCAGATAACAGACATGAACTATAATAGCAAGAAATGTCAGTGGTTGTTCTGTGCCTAAGAAGTCTCAGAAACCTTCTAAGCATACCCTCTTTCTTAAGGTAAAAAGTAAGGCTTGAAAGCATGAAATTAAAAATAGGAACTTCAAGCATGTGGCTCCATTAAAACAGGGTCTAGTCACTCCAGGACAACAGGATTAAGATAGCTTGATAAGACTTGAATTTATGGGAGTATCACTTTTGGCTCCTTCTGTCTAGTACAGACATTGAATTATTGCTATTCTGCTACTAAAGGACATGACTTATGTGAACAAATCTTCTAGTTACTGAATAATTAACTCACTGATTTCAGCTCACCTGCTAGTTTAATTATACCAAGAAACTACCCAAGTAAACAGTATTTTCCTTATATATATATATATGTGATTTTTCAGAGAAACTTTTGCATGTAGAGTACTATTTTTAGACTCTTATTTGTAGGAAGTGTTTGATGGGAAAGACCTCTATGCTTATGTATATATATGTACATACATATATACAAGTATGTGTATATACAAGACAGAAAATGTGAATGCTGCATTATTTTGGGCCTGAACCCAAAGGCAGGACATTCTGGTTGCCCTTGTGCTACCCAGTGCCAGCAGCCAGCTCAGAGCACTGTTGTTGCCCTGACTTATACTTCATCCATTGCTCATGCCAGACATCCACACATGCACGCCATACTGCAGCCCTACACATTACTACAGATGCTTACCTCAGCTCCACAGTCAACATCTGCAGGGGCAAGCCCACAGAAAGGGGTTGTAAGGTCCTCATTATCAATGAACACAATACAAATGGTGAAAGTAACCTTTTATTTGCATGTGATATAGAGACATACACACTGCAAACACATGCCACACATCATAAAAGGACAGGATACTTGGGAGATCGCAGCAGAGAAACATTAGCATCTGCTTCTAATAACCAGCGTAAATAGTACATGCTCTGAGTTTCTCATGGTGTTTCTGAACAGAATTCCAGAAGAGCTGCACACATGGCACAGCCAGACTCATTAACAGCAGTGGCCATTTGCACACTGCTGTCTGTGCGAACCCAGCCCTGCCTGACCATGCTCATAGGGCAGAGCTGGCAGGACAGCTTTGTACCCCACTTGAGCTCGCTCCCTGCTGCCCTGCCCATCACTGCTGTGAGGAGAGTGGTGCCACTGGGCAGACTCAGACTTGAGAGAAAGCCCATGCCAAAGGAGGTGCAAGGGTGCTCTGACGGAGAGATGGAGCTTTCTGACTCCAGGTGTCCCACTGGTGGGGTATGGGCACTGTGAGCCACCACTGTTCACAGCCCACAGTGCAGCACAACCTGGCACAGAAATGCCACATTCCTGGAATTACTGTGCTAAGCATGACATGAAAATGCCCAGAGCATTGCTGTCCAGGCAACACTCACAAACTAAATCTTCTGTAGATTAGGACATGTTCTGGAGAAATGAAAAAGAATGCAGCCAGTTAAGTAAAGACAGGTGTGCAGCTCTGCTGCCTGGCATGTAAGAACAGAAATGATTGTGGGATGAGATGAAAGCCTTGCTGTGAGCACAGGTTGGCCTGTGGAGGCATGGTTGTGACTGCACATACAGAGTGCCATACATCAAAATACAAACCAAACATCCCCAGCACACACATTAAGGACAGTTATCAAACTAGATAGAAATTTGTGTATCTACACCAATTGCCTTGCAGTCATCCCTGGCTTCTAGCTCAGCCTCTCTATAAGACAGTTATTTTAACCCCCTTAATCATCTCCATGTTAAATATTCTGTCAATCGCTTGACTTCTGGGTAAAAAAACCCTGAAACCTTAGTCCCGTACAAATTATCGCACCTAGGACTGGTATATTTGCCACAATAATGGAGACATTTCCAGAATACCAGGATTTCCTCTGAGCTGCATCTGCTAGTGATATGGCAAGTTTTTCTGGCCCCTGTCACATCCAAGAAGCCTGTAAAGAAGGAAGGAAGACTGCTATATGCTATGTGTTATGCTGGACCATGGTTTTCTACTAGTGGCAATATTTACAGCATGTCCTGGACTGGACTGCTCACCAGCAATGTTCACAAGTGGTGGCCCACCAACTATTAAGTGCTCTGGATCTCTTTGAGATGCAGACTGTTTTTAATGGGTGGGATAGCTTTTACCAATGTAAAATGTTTTACTTCATGAAACATTCAATTAGCCAGATTCATCATCGGCATATTTGCTTGTACTGCCTTTGTGTTGGGTGCTTCATCAAGCTTTTCCTCATGCACACAGTTTGCCATCTGCTTGTAGGTTGTTCAGAGACTGTGTGAAGATTCTCTCTCTCTGAGAAAATGTGTGCTGGTCCATTGAAGTATTTGCTAGTGATGCAATGGCAGCTGTTATCATCACGTCATATGTGTGCGGGTGGTTGCAATACATGGTATATAGGTTGTCAAAATTTGCCAGGAAGATGTGTTTTTGATTGTGGTATTGTGTGCATGTGTGGTACTGCTGGAGCAGCACGCATAGGACTTGGAATATTACATGAGTACTATGCGTGAGTGCTATATAAACCACATACCAGAGTGGTTACATGCTGTATTGGGTGACAGTAACACCATATTCACACAGCTTTTTCACATATCTCTTTATCAGCTGCCCATTTTTGAGTACTCCTCAGGGCCCTGGCTGTTTGCTGTGTGTGCTGGGCAGTGGACTTCACCAAAAGCACTCTCATATTTGAAAACCAGCTTTTCCTTGCCAGTGCTTTTCTGGCTCTGGGTGCCAACAGTTCAAAGTCTGTGGGACAATGGTTCATTTTCAATGCCTGTCAGGATGTTTATGCTGTTTATGTGTAGGCTTTGTCACCTGGTATTAATTGGATTGTGCCCTCTCTGCCTTTGAAGGCACAGAAGGCTTCAAACTCCTTTTTTATTGCACATGGTGCTGCGGCCTGTAGTATTAATCAACTACATTTGGAAACACCATGTTGCCATACGGGATATGCAGCACCCTACTGCATCTTTGGAGATCAAATGGCCTCATGGTGACTGAGAACTTTCCTGCAGTTGTGTCCTTCTTTAGCTCAGAAACCTGTCTGCTACATTTTCATGCTGAGATACCATTAGCCAAACCTGAGGAAGCCCATAGTCACCACAAATTTAATTTGGTTTCCTTCCCTCTTGGTTATGCAGAAATGTTGATTGCTCTGATGTCCTGGATTCTTTTTTGCAAGCAGAAAACTGTTTGTCATGGCCCACATTGTTTATGTTGTATTTTCTGCTGTATTTCTGCTCATCTGGAAAGGCAAATGTTTACCTCTAGTTGGTATTGAAAAGGAAGTTTAGAATTTTGCTTCTGCTTACCCAGGCCAGACACTGCAGTGCATGGCCCATACTAGTATGAACCTCTGTGGCAAAGGTACCCATCACAGTGAGAAGGGTCCTGACAGCACTAATGAACAGATTGTGTCTCTCTACTCTGGTGTTTTGACAGGTGATGACTGAGCATTTAAGGAATTCTGCATGTTATTGCAATGCCTGGCCTCCTCTCATCTTGCCTGATAGGTATGTTGACCATCACATACTGTAGCATGATCAGCCATACATCCTTTGATTGCTTTTTGAGATTGCTCCACATTTTTGTCCTATCATCTCTTGTGGGTCAGGAAGTCCCAGTTATAGCAACCTGTGAATGCCATGCTGGTGGGCACTGTCACTTGGGATGATGTCACTGCTGCCTGTTGGGGCACAGAAGCTTGAGGCTGATTAAGTTTTAACTTTTGAGTCTGGAGCTATCTGTGTGGGCTCACAGCTGGGGACTACAAAGTGCTATATGGAATTGGCACAAAGAAGAAACACACAGATTGCCTGCTGTCAGGACATCTGTGTCTTTTTATTTTGGGTACATTTAGCACTTATAGTGTTTCACATCTGTCACATATGCAATATGGCACTGACAGTGGTTACTGTTATATTTACATTTTGCCTCAATCGCATTTGTTGTTGTTGTTTACTCTGTCTGCAAAGCCACCTCCTTGGCCACACACTTTTTGTTTGTTAGCATCAGGGATGCCTGGCACTGCATGTTACCAGCATTGTACTTGGTGACACACACATGGCATTGACAGCATGGCATTCAGCTAGTGTATCAACCCCACATCATTTGTATTCTCTTTACAAATGCTACCTCCCCAGTTCTTCCTGGGCCTACATCATCCTGTCCTGCACAGCACTTGCACAGCACAGAATGATTGCAAGACAGGCCTGCAAGAGACCCCAAGTGGTCTGAAGACCACATTAGTGGCTTAATTTACACACTGTTCAAAGCACACCCACAACATAAGCTAGTCTGGACAGACATTTGTCTAATCTAGTCTTTAAAAAGTCTAAGCTACTCTTAAAAGCTCTCAGTTACAGCAAATTCGAAATCCTCCTCAGCAATATTTTTCATTCTGTCCATGTTAATGTTTTGTGTAAACTTTGGTTGGAAATGCAATTTATCCTTTGAGATGTAGCACGTGACTTCAGATCCAGCTGCTGATAAGTCTGACAGAAAAGAAAATATAATGACCCACCTCCCTCCCTCTTTCACAAATTAATGCTTCACTTACTTGCTAACATCTCTGTCATTTTAGACTCCAATCTGGAGTTTCGCTTAGACATCACCAAAGGCCATCTGCCTGTATTCCAGGGGTTTTGAGTCACAAAGTTTAATGGATATAGACATGTTCACCTTATGATTATTTATGTATTTACTCCAGAACATGGCCAGGATGTTCTTCTGCTTGCAAATTCACAGCATTTATCCCTCCCTTTATATTCATACATTGATGTTTGTCCTTTCATTGGTCATGGCACATCCCTGATTCTGATTGCTTTGCACACAGATTGGGAACAAAGTATTGTAATTTTATACCATGTTGTAGCTATTGCTGTTCTTCTGGTTGGCATTTATTGGCACTTTGGCTGTCTTTGATTGCAAGCAGAACCAAGCTTCCCAATGGAATCACCAGGAGAGCCATTGGATCACCTCCTAAATCACAGCTACTGAGGCTGGATGGACTAGAAGGCAAAGATTAAAAGCTACAGTGTTTGCTCTGAGGAGAACAATGAATCTCTAATGGAAGTGGAAATCTGCAATTTTGATAGAGTTGTTAGGAAAATAAGGGGAACAAGAGGATGACATTCCTGGAGCCAAATCTGTCCTTGGAATACATCACATCACAAGCTTTTCTTGTCACAGAATTATTTTGTTATTATTTTTTAATTAAACCATTCTTAAAAATAATCCTTGCTTTTAAATCACAAGTAAAAAATGCAAATGTAAACCCTGAGAACTCAGAAGTCTCAGGCTATACAAATTTCTCTCATCCCTGCTATGGAAATAACAAAAGATGAATACAGAAGGAATGTCTGTTAAGGATAAGTTTTAATGATCATCTGCAACTTATTATTCCATAATACATGCCATTAATAAACTGAATTACCCCCAAAATTCTGTCCTGCGAGAAAGGCTGTATTTCCTGCATCTGCTGCATCTGTTTTATCACATCTCTGCATCCTTCTTAAAGCACTGTGCAACATGTTAAAAAGAGTTCCAACACAAAGCAATCACAACTCAGGTATATAATATGTGAGTCTTTTGTCTCCTCCCTTCATGGCTCTTTTATTGCACTTTTTACTGCTTCTGTATGTGAGAAATAGCTTACAACTGCAAAAAGTTCAGTCTACCTCCTATCCTCTCTCTGATTGAAAATCTTTGGCTCAAATTCAGGTTCAAAACATTAAAACTCACCCTAGTAAATGGTAGAGTCACCAATAGATTCAAGCTGTCATGTGGATTACTTTGTTCCAAGAGTTTTGCTCCGAGGCCACTGAAGTTAATAGGCTACTTTTCATGGCCTGCAGTGAAAGCTATCCTGGGCCTATTTTCATGCATAATTAGTGAGTGGGAGATGAAAGGACCATGTTACCTTCCGTTCCCACATTTTTAGTGAACTGTTTTCCCTATCCATGTGGCTGCAAGATTCTTATTCCTATCTGCCCTTATCTTGATTTGAGTAAAAAATTGTTCTCATAATGGTTTCATTATGCTAAGGTATATACTTCTTCTCAGAATTAAATTAATCTCTGTCCTGTTCAGATATAGTATTATCATCATTACTATTAAATTAGTTGTTCTGAAGCAACTGCAGACAAGACATCAAGCCAGTCCCCCTGGCCATGTTCCACAGAGCGAGCTGCAGCACATAGTTCCAGTGAATGTCTTGGGAAATGCACCACTGCAGCTTGGGAAGCCTTTCCTCTCTGATTCCTCACAGCTGCCCTTCATGCTGATAAGTTGCTTTCTCAGGAAAGTGCTGGAGAGGACGTCAGAAGAGGAATAGCTCTGTGATTATATGAAGATCCAGGGGTCTCGGTTTCCTCCTGTGTCCCCAGTTGTGAGCTTATTCCTCTGTTCCTCATGCATGAAATGGCTATCATGTCTTCTGACTCCTTTTTATTGTCTCCACTCTGTTGTCTAACAGGCATTGTAACTGCACCTTCAGTGCAAGCATAGCTTTCAGTATCACTTCCAGTTTCCAATTGTTCTTTATTGCATTGGTAATTTTATGATCTACTTAATGAATAATATTTGTGTGATTTTATCATCTGTCACTAAATTACATAATCATGAATGGTTTTATCTAGATAATGTTTGTTTCATTTAGAAAAAGTGTAACCTTTGTCTTTAATGTTATTATAGTGCCATAACTTGTACTTTTAATCTTATTCAAGTCTTAGTTTGGGCTTTCTTGGATCGAGAGCAGCAAAACTCCCATTCTTTGTGTTTCAAGACTTTTTCTTAGACAACTGGCATTCTCACCACCAAAAAAATCTGGGCAGAGACTGAACTTTTATTTTAAAAGAAACATGATGAAAAGAAATACGCTTTATAAGTGCAAAAAACCATGACAGAATTCTGGATGTGCAAGAATTAAGTAAGGCTGAGAAATAAGTCAATATATAGTTATGACAAGTATATATGTGTACGTAAAGCCAATCTCTTTTTATAGACAGGTAATGATTTCATGATGTGAACAGTTGACTTCATTACAATAAGACATATGATTTCATAAATTCAATACTTACTGTGGGGTATTTGCTCAAATTTTAATGCCTCAAGTGTTTTGAATTTATTGTGAAGAGAAATACCAGCTGATGATGAGAAGCAGAGTTGGGAGCACTGGATCGCACCAAACCAGGCAGGTTACAGATAGGTAAAGCTGTCAAACAGTCACTAGTATGCTCCAGTAGACTCTGTAGTTTGGAAGCTTCGTGACTGCTTTTCAATTCTGGTGTCCTGGTACCATTTTATCGTGGCGAATTAGCCATTTGATATGAAACCTCTCTGTCTTTTCCTTATTGTTAAAATGAAAAAATGTTATTAAAATCTGGACACACACAAAGGACATGGAATGAAATCATGTACATGCTATGATAAATGTAATTAAGTAAACAAGGCATATCTAAAACTCAGTGCATTGGTTGATAATAAAAATCAGTTTTTAGAACTTAGTATCTATTTTTAGTTGGGGAAATTTTAGCTGTGCTGTGCAAACCTAGTTTCACTGGACTGTACTTTTAACAGGGAACCATTGCTGACACTCTGGCTTGGAAAGAGGGCTCCAGGTGGGGTATAGAGGCTTTAAGAGGCAGCCACAACATCTGTGTAAAGAGTTCATGATACCAGCCTCCAATACTGATTACATTTTATATAGTATTTATTTAGTGACTATGCTAGATGAATCATAAATTTTTAAACTAGGCTTCACTAGAACTTCTATTTTTCAGACAATTGACTGTGGCCCTGCAAACACTGATTCATGTACATAGCAGTAATCGAGAGCACCCTCAGTATGAGAAATTAAGCATGTGTGTACGTCTGCACAGGGTCAGGGCCACAGAGGTGGCTGATACTGATTTCATACTTTTGACCTGAGCCAAAGCATTCTGTTTTTTTAAAAATAGCTTACTTTTCTTTCTTAGTCTGTAAGGCAGTGTTTGGCTGGTAACAGCTGTGAGAATTCTGTAATTCATAATGTACCATGGGGACCTTTTCTGATTTCTGTTGTCTTGTAATACACTTAGTTCAGCACATGGAAAGTGAATAGCCAGAATTTTCTGTTGGTGAAAAGAAACAGAGTCATCCAGAGGTAGGAGACCCAAGAGAGCCAACCTCAGAGTCAGAGGAGAGGTCTTGTTTTGTTCCTCCACAATTCTGTGAGCATTTTCCCCCATACAGTTGTAGTTTTATCAGTTTACATTGCTCTTCTGCAAACTTAGCAGGTCCTGTGGCCTGTATTCCATTCCCAGCATTTGGGAAGTCCTGCGACAAAACTACAAAACTCTCTTATTCTTAAAAGGATTGAGATACTGTGGAGTCCACAGATATGCTTCTCAGTGATTCCAATTTGTTTTTCATCCCATGAGCAAGAGTTAACCAAGCTAGTTATGTTAGGTGTATCTGATATGAAGTAGTCAAGCCTTTTAGCTGATAAGGGGGAAAGGAGAGACTTCACTGAGGTTGGTAACTTAGTAGAAGTTTGTACTCAAAAGTGAAAGACAGACCAAAACTATTTAAAATAGTAAAATACACCGTACAAAATTAACGCTGTCTGCCTCCTATTCACAGATACACTCACACTTGAAGCAGGTAGAGGATTATGCTTTTGGATGTGTTAGGATTCCCTTTAGGCTAGGAAAATGTTTTGGAATAATAGGCATATTAGAGTAGGTGAGCAGAGATATAGGGCTTCCTACTGAAATGGCTGGAGAAGGGTTTCTCAGAGCCATGAACAAAACCCGGGAGACAATAATTGATCACCAGACTCCTGCGCCTGTTTTCTGGTACAATAGGTATAAGTTACTTTAGCAGCAAAATGCCCTTGCTCCAACACTGATCTGTTTCTCACCTTACAAACTCTATTTGTGTAGACAGCCCTGAGACCCCCACTGTTTGCTGGGTTGTTGAGGAAGGATTGGACAGAGTTTTTTATCCTGCCTTTCTAGACTACGTTTCTTTGCTATAAACAGAACTCTCCATGGCTGTTGAAGACAGGAATATGATTTATCTCAAAATTCCTGTATCAGTCATGCCTCCTAGAAGGAAAAATATATGCATGCCTCTCCAGTTGGGTTAACAGAGAAAAGTTGTCAATCCTTCCACCTGGAGGATGAGTCATTTCAGCTGTCTCCCACATATCTACTTAGGATGGGAGTCACCTGTCCAATTTGAGACATCTCTAGTTGTCTAAATCAGAGGTGATTATCCAGGGTATCTTTATAAATCCCACCCTAAGATCAGTATCTAAAGTAATTGGGGTGAATTGCCCCCTGGAGGCTCCTCTCTCTTCCTACTGATTTTTGCATGACTAGTGTTAGAGTAAGCAACTCACTCTGAGATACTTAAACTGAGTTGAGACAAATAACAGTCCCTCAGAAAGTAGACTGAATACAGCCCTGTCTTATTTCTGTGGACTGTGTTACATGGCTCTAGAATTGAGCAGAGTCTACTTGACTTAAGAAGCGCCTTGTTACTTTCTTGGAATTAAGTGCCACATTGCTACCTTTTGTTCAACATGGTAAGTGGTCTAAGACTGAGTCTGCATGTCCAGAAAAGAGAAATTCCACTGTGTAATGGACTAATATGTACAGTAATGCACTTTAGTCAGCAACCATGTTTTCATTCCCTGACAAAAGAGCATCATCAATGCAGAGAACAGCCCAAGTCTGAATAATGTGTGCAGAATCAGCAAGACCATTGAAGTGTGACTTTGGACAGACATTTCTCATCAGTCTTGCTTGTGGCCAGTCAGAATGGGAAATCACCTCTGTGATTCAGCAGCATAATTTGCTTTTGCAAATAGTAGAAAAATTGAAAGATTTGAAAGTTCTACTAAAGTACTAAAGATATTGCCAGGCTTCTTAGCATGGCTGAGAGGGAAGATCATCTTCAGCCTTGAACACACTAAGTATAGACAAGAGGTACATAAGCAGTCGAAGATAACACCACTTCGTATCAAGAGCTGCTATCCAGCCCTACAAAGGAATTTGAACTGCTAAGGATTTCTAAAGTCTGCACTTCATTACTGCAGGACTTCAGACACCCACTCCAAATATTTATGATCCTTCACTACAAATCAGTGGTATAAAGACACCTAAAAGTAGTGCTGTAAAAACTTCTTCAAGTATCTCAGTAATAGAATTATTATTAGATTTGTTTCTGTTTTACAGATACAGTCTTTGGCTCAAGTTATGTGTTTCAACACTCTCTCCTTACATCAAGGACTCTTCAGGGCTCTTTCTACATGTGCTGAAAGACATTTCTTTACCTGAGGCTACTCTGTTAACTTCTTGGAGCACAAAGTATCTCAGAATAATGTAACTACGTGAGGCACACTCAGAAGATTTGGCAGATTGTCTCAGGCATTTGGAGTTAACCAATAATAACATCCCTGCTCCTAATCCTCCAGATTTCTTCTAAGTTCTGCTTCTATTTGTTCTTAGTGAAAAGCATGGCATTATCTTATTACAGCAATTTGATTTTTATTATCTAAGTAGGCTGCTGTGTCAGCAAAAACCAGCAATTTGGAAGGATGGAAAAGACTACGAGTCATGGATGAATGAGTGATTGGTAGAAAAGTAAAAGATAGAAGAGGGTATGTTGAGTGATTGAGTTAGCTCGGGAAAATAAGGTAAGGTCTGTGGTAATCAGTTCAGAAATATGGCTCTTTGTTTACGTGATTAAGTGGGAGAAATGTGCACATATAACCTGTGCTTAGATGACATAAGTAAAGCTAGAAGAGTGCTGTAAAACAGTTTGTTTAGAAGAGGCTGGAATACTGAGATGACTACACAACCCTGTCTAAATAATTTGACAAGAAAAACTACCTGGTAAGAAAACCTATACCACCAAGTTCTATTTCAAAATCTGCTTTTGAGATACAGTAGTTTTCCCACAAGGAGGGACCTGGAAGGTAGGGAAAATTGTTCTGTAACTTTGGAACCTTCCCTCAGTTATGCTACAGGCATCCCTTTGGAGGTACAAGGTTTCAAGACATGACGTGTGAATCATGGTATGGGCATGGAGCATAGCATGTTTTTGTTGGTGTCTAATTAGCTCCATTTTAACCGGTTTTCTGGACTGTCTTTAACATTTAAAATCTAAAGTGTATCTTTTCCTATGTACAATCCAATGCTCCCTGAAAGCAGTGGGGGTGCATCTGCTATAGTAAATAAGATAAACCCAGGACTATGTCAAGCTCTGATGCTACAGCTTACGTCCATATTTCTCAGCTTTCTTCTTCTTCCAGAAGTACAGAATGACCAGAACCAAATTACCACTGGGAGTGACAACCCATGGGTCTGATCCCTGAATGCTGCCTGAACAGTGTCAGAGAGAGCCAGAAACAGACTTTGAAGCATGCTTCAAGGTGGGATAGTCTTGTGCCAGTTTATTAATACAGATACAGTCTGAGATACTTTTGATTGGCATCAGTAGACTACAAGTGGGTGAAAATGAGCCATCTACTATGATGTATCTATACTCCTTTGAGATTCCCAGAGCATAATTGCTTACGGGTAAAAGAGACCTCCATCTTAAAAGAGAAAAAGGAATTTCAAAGCTGCTTTGGCATTTTTCCAGCTGCACAGCAACATCTGGTTGGCATTCAGAGGCTTCAGGGGCAGCTAATCCTGCTCTGAGCAGGATTAACATCACTGTTTAAAATGTACTCTTGGTATGTCTGATGGCGCCAGGATTTTGGCCGTCCAGAGCAGAGGGAAATGAGTGCAAGAAGGAGAGCCTGTGTGATTGTCACAAAGTGTTTCCATCCCCGCTTTATTCTCTGTAGCTTCAGTGCTTCACCTGATGAAATGAAGCATCATAGCTTTGGCAGCCCTGTCAAATGCTCATTAGATGCTGTAAAGGAGACGGCCTATCTCCTCTTTGCTACAGATTCTGCAAGTGAGAGCACTTACCAACAATGGATGGAGTCATTTACAGAAATATTGCTCTGCTTTCTTTAGCATAGGTGAGAAAGATTAGACTCAGCACAGATGCATCCAAATCCCAGTTGCATTGCTTATGAAACTGTTTTCAGGAAGGAAATAACACGATTTATTGGGACCAGGATTGTAGCAGAACTCATGGATGAGATCCTACACAAAATTTTCTCTCGTTTTCCATAGATAAAAGAATTGGAGTGTCCTGTACTCAAAGTACCTCTGCTGACAGTGACTGACTGATTTCTTAAAGACCAACTCAGATGATGGAAATTATGAGACACCACAGAAGTTTGATGCTGCCTTACAGGTTCTGGAAAACCTTGTGTTTTAAGTAGATCATCTTTGAAACTGGAGGGCTGTGGACTTGTGATAAGCATAGCAAGCCACAGGCCATCTTGTCCAGAGAGCTAGAAGAATTATTTCCTGTAGCTCCAGAGCCAGGGTCAGTATAAACACATGGGGAATTGCACAAACACTTTACAGCTTGCCCCAGGCATCTTTGTGAGAAACACATACAATTAAGTACTTATTAATCAACAGTATGTTCCAAATGTGGGAAGCATTCATATACACAAGCACAGTTTTTTCTATATCCTTCCCTTAAAGATTATGGAGGAGAAATTACTGGTATACTTCTGCACATCACTGTAAGAGGCTGCCACACAACTGCTGGTGAAAATTGGTTTGGCTCTGCTGAGTGGGCAGCTCAAATTATACCTCATCTGAGTGTTTGGCCTGGTGTACTCAGATTTATAGATACCACCAAGCCTATCATATCCAGGTGCAATATTTGCATACTTGCAAGCAGTATTTACATACTAAAGTACAGTACTTACATGTTCTTTATTTTGCATGTTGAGACTTTTGACAAATAAAGGAAACACTTCAAACTGTGTCTTTATTTTTGTTTCCTATGTCTCAGATTTTCCAGAAAAATAAGTTGCTACATCCCCCTCTTTCATCCCCAAAAAAGAGCAGGAAAGCAAGTGGCTTTCCTGCAGCAGCTGTTGCACCTGCTGTTTACATTGAAGTTGGACCACAGCAAGGCTTCTTTTCTGGTCCACAACATTTCCTCTAGCAGTCAAAGCCAACACATCAAAGTGAAAGCTCTAAAGAAGAAAAACAATGTGACCTATTGTTCCAAGAAAACAAAATAAATCATTTGTAGGAAAGGAGTAAAAGCTCCAAACTGGATTTTTGAAACATTAATATTGGGAAGAAGACTGCAAAGCAAAACGTAAAATGTGGTTGTGATGACATTAGGCTCACTAAAATTTCTAGAATTTGACCGTACTGTCACTTGATATGTTCTAACAATAGAAGCAATGCATACAATGCATGCCACGATTCTTTGGAGATACACATCAGAGCTCTAGATAAAAGCCAGTGTTGGACTCTCTCATTTGCCGCTGCTTCCAGTTTTGAAAAGTCACAAATTCTGAAATTCTTCAGTCTGATGAGGTTTGGATCTATTCTTGTATTCATAGTGTTTCTTCTTTTGTTCTTCTTCCTTTCTGTTGTTTGTTATTCTTACGATGGAAATACCTTGAGGTTCCCACTGAGGGCCCCATTGTGCTAGACAATTATGCTGCACAAAGAGGTTATGATGTAAATAGAGAAGCCAGTGTGTGGTATAGTATAGGATCAGCTTGCCTGTAGTCTCCTGAAAGGTCAGAGACAGAGATAGTAAAAACCCTGACTTGTGTTGCCTGACTTGTAGATCCTTTTTAGTAACGGAGGAAGCCAAACGAAGATGCTACATGGTTTCACATGGATGAGAAGGATTAGATTTTTTCAAAAGCTTAAAGTACAACTTGCTCTGCTGTAAGGAGGTGGTGTGGAAACATATACCTGATTGCCAATCAGTTTTTTTAAAGAAAGTAAATGCAATCTGAAAAATTGCCTACCATCATGAAATTATATCATCCAGAGGCACTTGGGTTATGCCCCCTCTCAGCATAAACATGTTAGTTTTGACCTTGTGACCTTCAACTTTCTTCCAGCAGTATTGCTGCAGTCATGCAGCTGTGAAATGGTGCACCTTATTTCCTGTGATTCCAGTTTGAGGTTCTTATCAGAAAACTGGAAGCAAAGAAATCAAATGCTAGTCTCTGTTTTCTGGATGTTGTTTAGGAAGCAATACCATCAGAGAAAAGGAAACAGAGCAGAAAAGTCTGTCTAAAATTGAGCTTCTCTGTCAGTTTACTTGAAAGAATCTGGGATAGCAGATGTAAATCTGTATATCCAGTTGAATTAAAAGCAAGCACAGTTGTTTCATAAGAAACAGAAATCCAGAACTTGATTCAGTTTCTGCTTATTGTAACAGAAGTCCAGAGGTAATTAATGAAATCTACTGCAAAATTAATGAAGTAAATGAAACAATCTCACTTCCTTGATTTAAAGACTTGCACACAGAACTTTCAAAGTTGGGACATTCTGCCTACTCAGTTCAAAGCACTGGGTCAGGTTCTCGTAATAATAACAGGCTGAAAAGCTGTGTCTCATGTTCTGATGTTAATGCACTGAACTGAAACGTTTGCAAAACAAATACTGAAAATAAAGGACTTTGGACTGGTCAAGAGGTAAAAGCACGATTTATAGAGCTCAGTGTAGAGATAACTACATGCAGCTGTGATAGCCATTGAGAGGTAGGGAGTCAGAGGTCTCAGCTTATTGCTCTTCTTCTGAAGTCCATGAGCAAGGTGAAACCAACAACAGAGTTCAGGTGTATACAATCCTACAGTGCACTAGCTTGATAAAAACTCCAGTAAAGAGGCCCCTATTTCTGCTACTCTGTTGTATTTGATCACCTTGTGATTTAGGAACATCTTTCTCAGACTATGTCTTATTCTACTGTACTTCCCCTCATTAATGTGAAGAAACATTACCAAATGCTTTAGAACTATTTGTACTGCTAGATAGTCTCTCTTGCCACAAAATAAAAAAGCTATCTTTATTAAAATAATGTAGAAACTGTTTCATAATGCAGCATGCATTTATGTAATTAGAGCACAATCTTTGCAACTGATGGCATAAAACTAAAACGAAGTCCTATCTGATCCTCATGTGGTTAGGCATATTTTACCATGTAGGAACTGCAAAAGGCTTTGAGGGTTCAACATAGTCTTTCTGCTGTATGTGAACAGTGTTAGTACTACAGACAGGAGTGGGATCTGTCTGTGGCTAAGGCTGTACAGAAGTATACCTATTGAAGTTGAAATACAGAAATTATTTCTAAGACATACAGTCACAGACAGGTGCACATGTCCCTTTGGTTTTCACTGAGGCTTAGGTACTACTCTATGCTTTCTTCTAGTTTCCCTCTACCTTCCATACAAACTAAGATGTAAGGATTATTGACCTTGTTCTGCTTACATAGACCAGACAAAACCACCAGGAATAGCTTGAAAAAATAATCTTTATCAGTGAATGCCTTAAAAGAAACCTAAGGAAAGACAGATGAATTCTGATGAATCCGGCTGAAGTGCTTTAAGGTATTACTGTCCTGCTGTCGTCTGTCACTCTTGCAGCAGCTGCCTGTGTCTTCAGAGAGTCAGCAAAAGGGGATAAGCACCAATGCCCTGGCTGGTCCATCACAGGGGTGAACACATTAACAGAGGGTATCTTCGTGGCAAAGTTGGTTTACCTCTTTTAGCTCTGCTGGTCCATTGCCAAGCAAAAATGCCAGCAGGTAGGCAGCCACAAACAGGTGGGGTACCAATACTGTCAGCTGTGGGTCAGTCATAATCCTATCCTTCCTTGGTTCTTTCGTTCCTTTGTTCCTTCCTTCCTTCCTTCCTTCCTTCCTTCCTCCCTTCCTCCTTTCCTCTCTTTTCTATTTTTTGCTTCCCTTTCTTTATGTCTCTCTGTCTCTTTTGCCCTTTCTCTCTTACATTTCTGTCTGTCTTTCTTCACTGCAATACAAGAGTTAGGTCTCAGCAGGAAATCCACCTCCAAGCTCCCACCAGGACCCTCCCAGACAATTACGAATTTGTTCCCCCTCCCCCACAACTCCTTTTTGTTTTGTTTTGTTATTGTCAGCTGGTCTCTTGGATTAGAGTTTGCAGCTCTCTCTGGGCTCAGGAAAGCTTGGTAGCTTGGCAGGATTTCTTGCCAGATCACTGATCCTAATGTGAGTGCCAGAATCCCGCAGTTTGCATAATGCTAATTTGCTTTTCAGCCCAAGTTGCCAACTCACATACTGCTTAGCATATCAAGTAGCAGAAGGAATGCCATGTGCTCTACCCAGAGCGAGGAGGAGAGTAATTGGATAGATACCCACTACCTGAAATTGAAACTAATCTAACCAACCCTGCGTATAAACCTTAATACACTATTGATCTTCTGGTAAGAAGTCATTAGACTGAAACTGTTTCAAGCCAATTAGTTCCTTATTCTCAAAGCTCTGATTGTGGAGTTTTCACTGGCATAATAAGGTTGCAAATACTGCTGCAATTATGTCAATATTCATTCACTTAGACCTAGATCCTGCAACCCTTACTCATTGTAAGGGTGGTAGAACTCGATCTTAATGCTTGTATTAAAGAAATGCTGGACATGTCAGGGCGGGGCGATACTGAGAGATATCACCACACCTAAGGGATGTTGCCAGTCATTGGGCTAAATGCCAAGTACTTTCAGTCGACTAGGCGTGGGGCTATCTCACTGTATTACCACACACTGAAGTGTCTTACTGCAATACTAGTTCTTTCAAAGCAAAACAAAACTAGACTGCCTAGAAAAAAAACCCATCAGCATCACCTCTGTTTTCATTCTAAGCTGGACACACACTCTGATGCTGATATGCTGTATGACTCTGCAGCGTGAGTCCAAAGAGGTGGGACGCCGCTGAACAGTTTGTCCAGGCTCTCTCCAATAAATGTCAGGAAGTGAATACCTCTCAAGAAAAATTGATCCTTCCTGCATAAGACACCTGTCTGAGGCAGGGTGAGTTGGACCGTGCTCTGATGGTACTGGAATCTTTCCTTCACCTAAAGGGCAAGAGGCTCTGCACCAGATCTTTTCAGTTAGCTGACGTTTTGTGGAATTCTAGCTCACACTCGGTGACAGAAACAAAGCCTGGTTTGCTTTCTGACTGAGCGCTTGGCCACAGACAGGGACTGCAGGCCACGACTCTTGTGCCAATTAGTTGATGCAACACTCCCAACCTAGTAGGACAAGGACCATATCTATGAGACACACCTTTTGACAGCTCCTAAGCAGCAATGAAGAACAAGGGTGCTATGAGAAGTGGCTTTGATTTTGTCTGTTTGGTCAGCAGAAAAGCAAGTACCCTGGTCCAGCATGTTGTGCAGGCACTCTCCTGGGAACACAGCTCACTTACAGATATTTGGTGAGAAGCGTGCTGCTGACATTGTCTCAATGCCCAGCAAGTGGCATGTGGGAAGGGCTTCAGAGGGTGCTGAGCATGCAGTCTCTAATCTAGGAGGTATGGAGATTAGAGGGGAATTGGGTAAGGAACTTCCAATGAAGGCTGTGAAAGAAACTGGCTGAGTAAGACACGAATAATATTGCTTTAATTTCTTGATCTTCAATGCTTGGATTGGTTTTGTTTGGAAAGTCTAGAGGTAAAGTTCTCCAAAATTTGACCTTTTACTTTGTCCTATGTGTTACCTTCCCCTGTGCTCCTCTCCATTTTAATAAAGCTGTAAATGTGTAGAAGGAGGGAGACTGGAGGCATTTATTATCCCTCCATCAAAGCAACAGCTGTGTATTGAGAAACAGCAAAACGTTTTTCACTAAAATACTATCTCTACAGAAAGACTCACTCCCTAGGAAAGGATCCTTTAGCAAGGGGCAATATCAAAAGATGGAGCGTGTCCTCTGGGCAAGACCCTTCTTCCTGGTTTGGCCCCATCACTTGGGTTTGGAAGATAGCAGGACAGACCATTGAAAGGAGGGTTGTCTTCAGACTTTTGAGGCCTGAGGAAAATGTCAGAATATAGCCATTTGCTACTGTGTTAGCCATATGCCCTTGCTGTCCCATGGAACAGGATTGTTGAACTCAAACTAAAGGTGTGAGTTTGCTCCCACTGTTGAGGACTTCATTGGAGAAACACTGTAATAGGAAATCATCCTTTCAAAGGACTCACTGCCCATTTTTGCCTATTTAAGTAGATGTATATGAAAAATGTATTAGAATTACAGCATAATATAGTTTTAAGTAATTCCAGAGGATGGGGCCCCAAAATTGTTTGCTTTCAAGCAGTTGGCTTCATTGGGATATCTGGATTTACTGTGCCTCCTCGGGTAGTGCAATAATGCATATGCTTAAGGGATTACATGATAGGCAAGATAGATCACACAAAAGAACCTACCCAGCAGCTGAGTCCCAGGGTTGACAAGTCTTGTAGAAAGTGTTTTGGTGTGGGAAAGTATGGGATTAATGATAAACTTTTAGAAATCTCTGTGGTTAGTTCTGTTTCTGGTGAGTGTGAGGTTAAGAGGAAAAGAAACCCCATTATGAACAGAAACTGATTTCTCAAGAATTTCTCTCAAAAGAAACAGTCACAGTAAAGCTGCATTTCCTTTCTTTAAGCATGCATACATTTCTTTGCTTTAGAATCTCTGATTGTTCAGCTGAAGAGGGTGGCAATTGCCCATCCTAGTGATTCAGCATTCTGGGAATTTCCCCAAAGTGGTTTGAATTGAACTCTGTTCTCTGCCAGCCTTTTCCAGCTTTAAAAATGTCCTTCTCCCAAAAATAGACAAATATCTTTGCTTTCCTAACTAAAAGATAGAAAGGACATTTGACTAACACTAATGATAAGCTGTGACTGTCTGATGTATGTAAATATGATTTTTATCAGTGAGCTAAAAATGTTGCTGTTATTCCCGGTAGAAAATACTGCTTTGCTACCGTAATTTACATACTCATGGCAAATATATAAGTGCATAATACTCGGTTAAAAGCTATTGTATTGTAGCTTTACAACCAGGAAAACTAATCAATTTAGCAGAGCCAGAATATAAACACAGGAAAGAAAGCAGCTCAGGAGTGGAAATTAATGAAAAGGAGAGGGTCATTACAGTCAAAAATGTGTGTGAGTGAATTGTGATTGACTGAGTTGGTCAGGCAAAGCATTACAGTGCTGACCATTCTCTGTTGCCATCGTAAATACTTTTTCAGTTTCTGCTTTCTTTGCAGTATCCCCAAGCTACCTACTACTCTAATAATTAAGTAGTTATTGTTTTCCTTTTCTGTTTAGCTATTAAAATTCTTCCTCCTCTGTGCTGTGTGTGTATGTTAAAATTCCAGCTAGGTAGCAGAAGGTAAAACAGTATGTAAAACATTTTTCTTTTTCCCCTTGATTTTCAGGCTTGCTGGGTCTCGTGTGTATACATGTGTACGCATGTGTATGACTGGCCTCTGGTACAAATTAAAGTAGCCACACAGAAGGACACAAAAGGCACTTAGCCAGGATGAAGTATCTGTCCCCATTGTTTCCTCACAGCATTGGATCCAACATGCTTTGACTCATAATATATGTAATTAAAAATAAATAAATCCTAGCAACTCGGAATTAAAACTATTGTTGTTGCTAGAAATTGAATGTGCAAGGAACAGGAGAATGGGTGTCTAATCTGTTACGATTACTTTTCAGGATATTATAAACTTTGCTCTTACTGAACCCAACAGGAAAATTCCCAGTGACATCAGTGAGGCACAAATGGGTTCATAGCCCTTACTCAGGGTAGGTTCCCGTTGCAATCTGTAGGTGTGAATAAGCAGAGAAATCCTACTGGAATGAAAAAAAACTTTTCAAAGATTATCATCAGCGTGAGCAATCTCAGTAAAGTTCTAATGACTGTTGTTAAAAACTGAGTTTTATTAAGTTTCCTGTAAAACAGTGTTCTTGGGGGAGGGTGGGGGGTGGGTAGGGAGGAGAAGAAGCAGGGGGGTAATCGTCATTCCAATGAATCAGCTACTCTGGGAGTTTCCAAAAGGTGCAGTTAGCTCGGAAAACTGTGGTATTTGACACATTTTTCCTTCCTAAGGCTAATCTTTGTAATTCAAATTAATTAGCAACCATTTAGTTTTGAATCTAGCTTTAATATGGTTGATTAAGCCCTATTATTAATAAATCCACCAAAGGCACAGACAATGGCAACAGCTATAGAAAATGACTAAGTATTAAGTAGAATGAATTTATGACGAATTCTGAGATTTGCCAGACAGTTCAACACTCCAAATTTATACAGAAAGGAAATAAGACTATCCAGATCGTAGGTAGAAGATGAAGCTGGCACATCTGCAATGTGAGGGTGCCACCAGGCAGTGAAGAGAACACAGAAAAGTGACTGACCAGTTGAGTCCCCACAGTGAGCACCACTCAGGAAAAGAAAATTTAAGGAGTTAGCTGTATGGAAGACATGCAAAGACCAAACCTAAATACCCAAAGATTGCAGAGACTTGTCCACCTCCCAAACAGGAATGATTAATACAGAAAATGGCAGTGTTTTTCTTTCTACTGTGAATGTCTAACTCTTAAGAAAGGGATTCTCTTCAGAAATGTATAATGAGCAACATTTTAACTATTAGCCATATATATTTGACTAAGAAACTACTATTGTTTGCATCCATGAAACATGGCAAATTCTTCCCAGCTGTATTATTGTATTATAATAATTTTCCATTACAGAGGTGACTGTAGCTCCAAGCCAGAGTACATAAAGTAGCCAAGATTTGACTCTCCAGGCTTTGCCATAAACAATGCTAAGCACCTCATGCATGATGCTGACGTCTCTCCATACTTATAGACTTCCCTGGGAGTTGAAGGCACTCAGTGTTGCCTGGGAGGAAGAGATCTGTGTGTGGTAGAAAATGTTAGCATATTAGGAAAGTAAATGGAGATGATTTAATGATGAGACTACTGCTTCTCATGCTGACCATCATTGTTTCATTGTTTCCTTGTGTTCCCTCATCAGTCGGCAACTATCTCATGTCCCATGGTGAATGTGGACTGCAAGCTCTGTGGGGCAAGTGCCGGCCTTGGGCATGGTGGCTGTGCAAAGCAATAGCCAGGTGCCTCAATCCCAGGAACTATGAGCTTCTGCAGTCACGCAATGGCTGTTTCCTTCCTTCATGTGATTGCTCAGCCTGTTTACATCTGTCAAGCCTTTTATAAAAGCTGTGCTGTTTTGGGACTGTTGGTTTTCTTTTTTTTTCTTTTTTTTTTTTTTTAAATTGTTTTGAAGGCTCTTTTTAGTTAAAAAGTGTTTGCCACCAGAGTTAAGACATGGACTGGATTAAAGTTCAAAACCAGCTCACGTCAGCAAGTGGATGGAAATTGTTACCATCTGACAGCTGGTGGCCTGGAAGGAAAATGTAAAAGTCACTGCATGAAGGATTGGTTCAGGGCAGTGCCACAAGAAGTGACATGGCTTTGTTTTATATCCTGGGAGGACAGCTCTCTGTTCTCCCCAAGTTTTGCTGAGACGAGTGGGCATGGAGATTAGTGAAATTCACTGCACCTCTCTGGCTGCAAGTGCCAGGCCTTACAACCTCTTGAACCTGTGCAAGAGAAGCTGTAGCTTGTGCTACTGGTGATATTTGGCAAGACTGTAGGGTGGCAGACCTGGTTCATGTCACCAACATTTCTTTGCTGCCTTTCAACCCCCTAAGTCTTTCTTCCAGCTCATGTCTTATCAACTCCAACCAGCAAAGAATTGAATTAATGAAGAAAAAATATTTTATTTTCACTTCTGTCTGCTTTTATAATGAGCCAGTTATATTATTTGATATAAGAATACAATGACTAAGTGCCAGAATGTCTCATACTCAAATACTTGTTAGACTCATTACAGAGCGTGTAGTACAGAGAAGACCGATCAGGCAAGGGTTGCAGGATTAACTGACCCAGACAAGGGCACCCAAATAATAAAGGAGAACACTAGGAATGGCACTGGGCTTACACATTGCACATTGCAGATGCACATCTTCTATCTCCAGCAACGTCAGCTAAAGAAATTACTATCTTGAACCTCTGCTGTGCCAGTGGGTCATGCCGCCATCCAGAGGGACTGCAATAGGCTGGAGAAATGGGCAGACAAGAACCTCATGAAGTTCAGCCCGGGGAAGTGTGAAGTTCTACACCTGGGAAGGAATAACCCAGGTTTTACTCATGCACCAGTACATGCTGGGAGCTGATAAGCTGGAAAACAGCTTTGCAGAGCAGGACCTGGAGGTCATGATGGGCACCAAGTTGAACATGAGCCAGCAAAGTCACATTGCAGAAAAGAAAGTGAACTTAGTCCTGGACTGCATTAGGAGGTTTCCAGCAGGTTGAGGGAGGTGACCCTCTTCCATTCAACACTGCTGAGACTACACCCAGAGTACTACCTCCAGTTTGGCATCCTCAATACCAGAGAGATGGACAAACCAGAGAGAGGCCAGCAAAGAGCCACTAAGGTGATTAAAGGTCTGGAACAAGAAATGGCAAAGGCACAAAGAGCAGAACTTTGTTGCTGCTAAAGACTTCTCTAAGCAAAGTGGGGACTAGGGTAGCTCTCCTGTAAGGAAATGTTGAGAGACCTGTAACTGTTCAGGCTGGAAAAGAGAAGGCTCCAGTAGACTTTATCAATGTATATAAATACCTGAACCAAGGGTGCAAAGAAGGCAGGGTCAGACTCATTTCAGTGACAAGACACAGGCAACAGGCACACACTGAAACACAGAAGGTTCTGCTTGGACATCAGGAAATAGTTTTTTATTGTTAGGGTAACTGAGTACCGGTCTAAGTGGTCCAGAGAATCTGTGGAGTATCACTCTGAAAATATTCAAAAGTGGTTTGGATATGATCCTGGGCAGCCATGTTAGATGACCCAACTTGATCAAGGCATTGAACCAAAGAAGCTCTAGATATGTCTTCCAACCTCAGCTCTTCCAGCCATTTCTGTGAACCCACACTTAGTAGCTCTGCAGCACCTTTCTCCCAGCCAGGAAACATTGCTACCTTCCCAAAATGTAAAAGCCATCTGCAGATGTGAAGACCTCAGCATGAATATCAACAATAGAGAAATGTGTCATCTTCAACAGCAATTTTTGGTTGATAGAGGTTATTGTCGCTAAAACATTTTAAGGAGTCAACTTAAGAGCTTTTGAAGAGGCTGACAGGACAAGAGATGACTTCTGGAGGGATGATGGTAGCTAGTGGCCAGGGCTATGCTGGATCCAGTTATCTGTTACCTCTGTAACCAGTGCAGTTGCATTGGAAAGGCATATATGGGCTCAGTGCCCTCACCTCTGAGCTGCCGTGTTAATCAAGTTCTAGGAAACAGAAGCCAGAAGAATGAGAGGCAACAAACTACTGCAAAACTCAGAAACTTTCCAAACAAGCTAAGGAAAATAAACATCAAGACAACAAACTGTAGTGAGAGCATTTATTCCTGAATCAAAACATTTGGGGATGGAATGGGTCAAATAAATCATGGCCTATACATCCTTGCAAAGGATGTGTTGAAATGTTCAAGAGTGAAGGTACAGGTAGACTTCTTACGTAATCAGTCAGATTACATGAAGTTAGAAAGCACATCCACGTATTTCAGGAGGAAATACATTTTTTTTAAAGGAAAGGAGATGCACATGATAAATGAGAAAGACACTTCATACTGGATGAAATAAAATTTGGGTGAAATCTAGATTACCTTTTAATGACGGAATAAGAAATAGTATAAACTATAAGATTTCATAGCTGACACATAGGGCTATTCACACTGTCCAGCTTCTGCCCTCAAGTTTCTAGGTACAAGTTTATGTAAGTCATGTTTGCAGTGAGAAAAGTAATACCTGGGTTTTGTGTGTCATCCACTTTTACAGAGGTTTTCAATCTGCATTATTTACATATTTTATGATACATAGTACTTTAAAAGGCAGATCTCAGAATCTGAATCCTAAAGCAGACATAGCTTGTTGTGAATTATTTTTTTAATGAGAAGGAAAAAAATACCTGCCACCTTTTCCTTTGGATTTTAAATAACAAATTAATAATAATTACAGTTTATTTTACTCACCCTAGGCTACCTTACCTTCTGCAAAACCTAATATGTGTTTTCAAGATTTGTGTCAGTGTCAAGCAGTAATGTTAAATAGGAAAGAAGGTTTGTTGTCCACAAAAAAAAAAAAAAA